>BSSO01005125.1:0-13532 GCA_030267885.1 Mesembryanthemum crystallinum | reverse complement strand
TGGGTATGGAGCAGCCTTAAATCCCTTGGCAAGCTATCCCACCCTTTGAGGTGCCTACAAGCCAGCGCGGGGAATAGTCACTGTTGTCGACGGTGGATACCCTTGGTTGTGAACCAAAAAAAAAAAAGATTGTAGCATAAACCTGCATAACGAGTTAGCACGTAACAGAATCACAAAGTGGGAGTCAGGCTCCTGCCAATCAAGATTGTTAATATGTTAAATAAGGTTTTGTTCAATATTTTGTTACCATTCTACATTATTAATTCCTTCACTTTAAACTCAGTTTACTTCAATATCACTCAATTGAAATGATGAAAATTGATTACCCTTGCAAAACACATCTACTTGAACAATGGCTTGATATAGGCATTGGCATGTGAATCATGGCAGCAACTTTGAACGTATCGACCCCAAAGGCCTGACACTTGACCATTGTCCTCGTATAGTCTGTAGCAGTAGCTTGCTTTGATTATATTGTCAAACAAAACTACCAAAGAATAAATTCGCATAGGCAATATGGTATTGTGTTTCCTGATGAGTAAAAAGTTCAGTGGAATTTCGCAACGTCCATTTACAGTGCGTACAATATAACTGTGGGCTTCTCTTCCTACAACCTGTCCACGCACAGGTGAACAAAGATGATGTTATTGTATCCTCGAGTGATTCTGAGCTTCTCATCTGTATACCTGAAATGTAAATTTGGGTTGGGGATGGAAGGAATCTGTCAAGACAAATGTACTACTATATTGTACGCAATGATTATTTTGCGTAATATTTATTTTTTACTTTGGGGGTTGGGGGGAAGGAATTGGTTAAACAGACGTGTAGACAGCTATTGATATAGAGGAAGAAATCTCACAAAATCTCCAAGTTGAATTTGCTGAACAAATTAACTGGAAGTCCAACTGAACCAGCCACGATAGCTGCATCATCCATTTTGACATCATATTTCTTATTGCCAGTTTTCCTGTTCACATTATCAACAAAGCAAATAGCACATCTTAAACTGTTAGAAAAGCCCAAAAAGAAAGAATTAATAGTATGGAAAAGCAAATGAAAAAGTAAAAACAAAAATACAATGGGGATACTATTCAGTTTCTACTTCAGATGTGGTTTCGCATCAATTGACTGAACCTACGGGTCTAAATGGATATCAGTTTTGTTGCTGAAAGAACCTTGACCCATTTGCAAACAAAGTCTATTACCTTCGTATCGTCTCATTCTCGTGCAGCCTCAGATGTTAGAAGACAAAATATTAACGATGAATAAACAGGAATTTATTGGTTTTTTTTTTTTAATGGTAGGAATTTATTGGTTTTATTAGATCAGATAACCACAATCTACAACTCAACAAATCCTAATAATACATTATGTCATGTAAATCTTCCCCTCCTGACACATATTCCAGTTTTTTCAGGGATTTGATGTTCGGAAAAGATTTTTGAACCCAGAATTGATCGAGTCATGCATGGAAGATCGTATTGCAATGGTATCTATGCTCATAATGGCTTATATGAAAAACTGGAAAAGAGGCCCCTTGCATCGGAAAGATGTGTCTTTTATTTCATATATCTAGGTACTACTAGTAAAACTGAGATGGGGAACAAGACAATGTCTCTTTTATTTCGTATATCTAAGTACTACTAGTAAAACTCATATGGGGAACAAGACATACTCATATGTGCCGCTCATGGAGAATTTGAAGCCAAGCACGATGTCAACCAAAAACCTCAGCTGCCCATCTGCCTTGATTACCTATAAATACATAGTAATTCTTAAGAAAAGATGCTCAAGATAAATTCACGGCAGAACCAGAGCAGGATGCCTTTGTTTCAGCATTTGTTGCAAACCCACCTGGGTGCCCATGAGACCATTCGCTGCATTCTCCAACCAGCTGTCTGTCTCTACCTACATTATAGGATGAAATTCTGCCCCAGTTTAAGCAAAATAGTATATAGAACAGATGAGGCACAGATGCTAAGTATATAACTTTGACGACATAAGAGCTAGGAAGAGGGGTGTGAATTTCCAAATTACACTCAACTACGTTGTTAAAAAACATTATGACAATTTACAATCAATGAACTCCAAATTCTAACAAATTACAAACCTGTGAACTCCAAAGCATTTTCCACTCTCCCTTCAGAAGTTGAGGTTCGTCATCTTCATCTTGAGTTGTGGAAATAAGTTTATCAATCGCCTAAATGAGTTGCACATCAATGTCATAGATACAGTGATACACGTGTAAAAGGTGATATACACACGTCCTACGAGTTTCCCAAAACCCCCATAGGAAACATACCTCCATCACTCCAGTGCCAGTTGAAATAGCCGAAAGCAGCTCTTGTCTTGGTTCAGTTTCCTTCTGGAGCACAAAAGTGGTGCCCTGCACTATACGACAGTAATGAAAGTCCTTAATCCTTCATTTTTTTATGATAAGCAACCAGTCAATATAACTATATAGTAAATAAATTAAAGTTCACTTCATGATGACAAAGATTATGTTGGACCTATGTACCTTGTTTCCCCTTGAGATGCGAATGTTTCCAGAACTTGACAAATATGTGGTGTCCAACCAACCTTTTGCTTCATCTCCAAGCAGCTTAAATGGCACTGGATAAGGAACCTTAAATGGCAAGAATTTGAAAGCAAAGGCAGCTCTATCAAACTGAAAAAGAATTCGTTTCCCATCCTTAACAGATGCCACGGCCTGTACAAACAGATGGCAACATATGAGTGATTTAATTATCCAAAAGTTTTTTCTGGGAGGGAGGGTGCAGGGGACGTGGTTGGATGTGGATGTTAATCCACTTGCTGACTACTTGAAAAAGAGCTGATCACTATGTTTGACTCCAAACAACTGCCTTGATAACTACTATATGTTAGAAATACAAGCAAAGCATACCTCTACTTTTAGCTCACCTACAGCATCTGAGAATTTCACAATATTGGACACCCGTGGATCATCTGTTCGTAGGTATACCTCTTGAAATACACTGAACAAATCAACTCCCACAAATGTTCTCTGTAATTTCAAACACATATTATGAAATTATTATGTTACATAAATGATAAACTCTGTGCACGAAATACTTTGAATGCAAATAGATAAAACATTGTAACAAAACAAGCACGGTTAATATTGGGGGGAAAAAAACACAAGCATGCATATTTCTAGATATTCAACAGCATATTAGCCTAAATGCTCCAACAAGGCAGACATTGCAACATAGACATTGGCCTGCATCTACAAACACCCCCCCTCCCAGGGCAATTAAAAAGAAGTGTTGTTACTCATTCTCAAGAAAAAGCCTAGCGAGGTGCAATGAGTTAGTCAAGAAAAGATGTTACTAATACAATCAAAGTGCCATACTTTAGTTTATATAGTCTTAAACAAAAGAATGAGTTTGGGTTAGGGATTAAGGGATTAAGGGAATAAAGATCATCTCCCATCTCCCTCAGATTATATGCATATGCAGAATAAGGAGTAGCAAAACTGTGAATCAAAGTCCATATAACTGTCACAGAACTCAAGATAAAAAATAACCTGAATTGGAGAAGCAGTTCCAGGTCTCGTCGTGAACATCAACCGCCACCGACCTTCTATCAGACTAGAACTTGTCTGAAAAACTAAGGCCAATGTGTCAAGAAACTCACATAAAGAGATATGAAACTAGTACAACCAAACATCTCCATTCCTTCAAAGGGAAATTACCACACAGCAGCTACCAAAAGAGTCAAAGGAATAAGCCAATATCTTCGCAAGCATGACAAGAAACAGACGACATCAACTCCTAATTAAGAAGATATTTACAGCGCTTGTGGAAACTAATCACGTTTATTATACCAATTCTCTTCAACAACAAACAGTTGGGATAAGTCATCCATGTTAACCAAATGAATGAGACCCATTAGCATTTTGATAGCATAGATAAAAGTACATTGTTTGGACTTTTTATTCCAACCAAAAGCACTCATGTTTGACAGGCATACACTTGGATATGACATGACACATGGGCGATACATATTATACCATTACTGGATAAAGTTCCTTGAAAACAGTCAGGACTAAGTTCTAATCCTTCATCCAAAATCATATGAATTTTTTTTTTTTTCAATAAGTAAATCATATGAAATCCTTGTCTATTAGTCCTAGTAACATTGGGTAAAAGGATTCAAAGTCCTTGCAGCTTTAAAACAACAAAAATCTCCCCACAAAAGTCCAAAATTTTGCTGCCCAAAAAAGTCCATTGCATCACATTTCTCATTTCTGGTACACCTTATAAAATTTCGGTTTATACAAAACCTAGATGCTCTAACACAATTTTCATCTGCTCCCTTTGTAAATTGAATCTCTATGGCACATAAAGCATTTCATTCAGGATAGAAATGGTTACAGTACATCTTAACATTGTTCCCACATGAAGCAAATAACAATAAAAACATCATGCACTGAATTGATAGAGCCCAACATCGAAGATTCAAATCAAACTTAAAAATTAACATAATGGAAATACACAAATGACTGACCGGATCAGGAACGCCTTTATCATCTTCCAGAACTTGCACAGCACGCTCCACTTCCTGTATTATTATTTTGGAAATAATAGGAAATGATCACCAACATTGCACTAGGAAGAAATCAACTAAGAGAGAGAGAGAGAGAGAGAGAGAGAGAGAGATGAAGAAAGTACTTTGAGTTGCTGGGGAGAAGCAGAGCGGCCGCGACCTTGGATGCCGATAAGAACTTCGATGAGCCGATTTTCATCTTCAGAAAATTTACTACTTCTATCAATCACTTGTTCTGCTTCATTTGTGAGAGACGACGAATAAATGCGAAAATTAGGGTTTTTGCGAATTGGAAGACCTTGATTAATTGATAGGGAATTGCACAGATTTCGCTTTGATAGGGGAGACAAAGCTGGGAATTGGCTCAATCGAAACCCTAACGCTGCGATTTCAGTGGACATTGTCATTGTAATTCCAACTTTGGAGAGAGAAAAGGGAAATCTAGGCGAAATTACTTCAGTCCAGTCCTTCAATGGCTGAGTTCAACTGTTTCGTTGGCGGTAGCTTACAGTTTGCTTTGTGGTTGTGGAGGGAAATGGAGATCACCCATTATTTTACTTTGTGTTCGTTATTGCCAGTTGGCTTGTTGTGGATCAAACATGTCAGCACTTATCCTTCCACGGTGGCACCATAGCAGCAATAGTTTATCATTTACTTGAGTAATGCAATTTTTATAGCAAAAGATGTCCATAACATGTGGGATCCCCCTTAGTTGCCACGCAGCCCCAGGATGCGAAACTCAACCGACGCCCGAGAGCATCCGGAAGTATGGGTTATAAGTGGGTAAAATGAAATCCCGAAACCTTAGGCCCTGTTTGGGGTGGTTGTGAGTTGCCCGTTTTCAGTTTTTTTGGAAACTTGAAACCAGATTTTGAAAACCACTTTTTTTGGTTTCCAGTTTTCTGTTGTCAGTTTTGATAATTGAGCAGACAACTATAAGCACAACAAATTTCAGCCTTAAATTCAATTTCTATAAAGAGTTCAAACTTTTTCAAAACCAAAAATTGGCAACTGGCAACCACCCCGAACAGGGTCTTAAAAATTGAAATGTGTTATTTTTCCACAATAGCGCATGGAGAACCCTGCAAGGACATGGAAGAAACTTAGGGATAAAAGCCGGGTTCTTAAGAACCCTCAAAAGCCCTGTACTAGTCACTTATTAGTGAGACTCCAAAATCCAAAAACGTGAGTGTAAAGAGAGTTAGACCATTCGTAACAAACCCCCATGCCACCTTTGGTTTACTTGGGTCCCCCTCCCCCTAGTCTCCATACACCCCCACAGAGCTAAACACAATTGGCACCGGGGAGGGTCCGAAACCATGGGCTATAAGTAGAAATAATTGTCGTGGAAGAGATATCGAGAATTCGAGACATTGGTTGTTATTTATCCACGATATTGCACAGGGAGCCCTAGAAAATATGGGAGCACTAGGAGCCTGTGGTCATGCCACTAATAGCCTCACAGTCGCCCCACAAGCACTCCGCCGCTCGCTCGTTGCTAACTAGGACGGGCTTCCCATCATCCGAGCCTATATCGCCTCCTATCCCTCCCCAATCCTTCCCTACTATTTCCCCCCTTTCCCTATTTTTCAAAAAATTTCCACCCTTTTACTATTTTTCTTGACTTTCTTTATTTTCTAAGCATTTTTTAGTAAAAATTAATTAAAAATAGCTAAATCATTGGAAAATATGATTGTTGACCTGTGTTTACAAGTCTCGTTCAAAAAAACAACAATATGAAATTTATACACAATCCATATTTACTCCTATCAGACTCATAAAACCTCATAAAACTTTATAGAGGGAATGTTTTTAAGCAAGCTTTGGGACAAATGCAGGATCAAGGAAGCTTTGGCATGCCTGCAACCGTTGCCGACATCCTATACTCCTATACATTGCCGGCTCATGCACCATCCTCGTACCCCATCTTGAGAAAAAAGATGGCTACGAGCCACGTTCGGAGATGCGTGACGGAAATGGCCCTCCATTCATAGATGCTGCTCTCGGGCAACAACAAAGCCGTTGTGAGTCTTCTCTACGGGAACTTCAAAATCGTGGGTGCCTGTATGAGTTGGAGTTCTTAGGATGCACAAGATAATATAAGTTGGATCTACAAGTAGACAATTTAAAATCTTTTATTAATCCCTCCGATGTGACCGCGATCACTCGTTGTCCTTCTCATATGAAAAGCTGCATAAGTGGAGGGATTCGAGTTTATTTTCCAAATATTTCCTAATAAATCTCGTCCCTTCCTGATCTCTTAAGCTTATAAATTGATGAGTTGATCAATTATTTCACATCCTAAAGTACATAAAAATTGGATTCGTAACGATGTTGTTGTGGTTGTGATCACTCGCCATCCTTCTCATATGAGAAACTGCATAAGTGGAAGGATTCGGGTTTTTCCAAATTTTTCCTAAAGTACATAAGAAAAAAATGGGAGTGGGGGAAAGGTGAGGCACAAGGTGACCACAAATTGCAGGCTCACCACCCTTCAAACCCCTTCTCCTTAAGGACAACAAGGTTGGTAGTCACACAAATGGGCAAATGTTTCTTTCTTTTGGGGCAACAAAGGCCCTTCAAGGGGGAAACATTGTTAAAACACCCCTCATTTATTGATTGATCTGGACTTCAGCCAGAATGTTTAGGGTTCGATTGCCTAATGGCAATTTTACGATGTGGGATTACATATGACTACCAAACCCCCTCCACTCCCTGAAGTTAATTTCCACTTTCTCTGCCCAGCTCATAAACCTCAAAACTTGTCATTCAGTGACCGATGTGGGATCTGTGACTGTGAGGTGCAATTTACTACTACTGAACTTTGCACTACTCAAAACTATGGAGTAATATATTGTGTGCATGTCATAATCTTTCTTCTTAGATATATGTAGTTAACTCTGTTCCCCTCAAATCTGAAACTCTGAAGCCAAGACAAAACGAGTTGGCTATGGTGAAAAGCAAGCTAATTTTTCCTCAATCACTTATTGTTAATCAGATTGAGACTTGATCAACAAAGTAAGCCACCCAAAACGCACTTAATCAACTCGCAAAAATCACGACAAAACTCAAATCCACTAATTTTACAGAAAACAAGCACAATTGATCCAGCTTAATTATAATACTATCCCCAGTTTCTGGCGTACAAGGCTCTAAATCTAAGATTACAATTTTTATTTTTATTTTTCCTGGGCTGCTGTACATACAATGCAAGTTGAAATACGCAATGTTAACTATATATATGAATATGTGAATGGGATGAGTATGATCCCACCACCACAAGAGCCACCATTCTAGTTATCTCCAACTCAAAGGGTCGATAATATAAATAACATTGTCACCAAAACATTGATTTTAACTTGTACAGAAACATAGTTGAAGCATACAAGTAAAAAATAGTAAGAGGTTAAGTGCAGGATGATAGCAATTAACCATTGCTACAGCCGCCTGCCATACGTCACAAGCACTTAAGCAGCAAAGTATGCTACGATACTGTACGATAAAATATTATTAGAGTGTGTTCCTAATCAACCCGATAATCGGGCTCACTATAAATACAGGTTGGATTATCATAACAACATACCATTCAGCAATCAGCATTATCAGCATAATCAGCTAATCCTGTAGGATTATTAGCATATATAGCCAATTACTTGTGTTTGTTTGTCACGCTGATCTTCTAATAAGCTAAGTATGAAGTGGGGAAAAGGCTTTAGCAGTGGTGTTTTGCTACTGACTTTCCTAGTGTTTTTCACCACAGATGTTAGGTGTCAGTTAACAGCTGATTTTTATGCAAAAACATGTCCTAATGTTTTCCAAGTTGTCAGGAAACAGGTTGTGAGTGCTGTCATGAATGAGATGAGGATGGCTGCATCCTTGCTTCGACTCCATTTCCACGACTGCTTTGTTAACGTGAGTTATCCATATTCCATACTTGATCCCCTTGCATCAAACTTATGGGGACGGGCATGATATTAATTCATTCCTAATGGTCAACATAAATGTCTCACTTCATTGTTTTCAACTGTTCCAAAATAGTTGTCCATGTTATATTCATAGTGACCAGTTGTACCTAACTTTGTACAATCATGTGTTAATGTCTCAAAATCCCTCACCACCATGCAAGAATTTCACTCAGACTTAATATTCCGTGACTCTTATGCTTTACATAGGTGACTCTTATGCTTTGAAGAGGTGACTTTCATGGGGATTTTTCACCTCTTATGGGAGACTCCTTCTTAGTCCATTATATGGACCAAGTTTATGCAAGACTATGTATATTATACTCCTAATAAAACTATTGAATATGTAGGGCTGTGATGGATCAATCCTACTAGATGGAAGTGACAGTGAGAAGCTGGCAGCTCCTAACAGGAACTCCGCAAGAGGATTCGAGGTAGTAGATGCAATTAAAAGTGCAGTGGAGAGTTCATGTAGTGGAGTTGTGTCTTGCGCGGATATAGTAGCCATAGCTGCGCGTGATTCTATTGTCTTGGTAAGTACGTCATCGCTGCAATGCAAAACACTACAGAACGTAAGTTCACTGACAATTGTTAATGGTAACATTAATGCAGAGCGGAGGGCCATCGTATAGAGTTTTGGTGGGAAGGAGGGACGGACTGGTGCCGAACCAGACAGCGGCCAACAACCTTCCATCACCATTTGATCCACTCAACACTGTCATTTCAAAGTTTGGGGATCAAGGCCTCAACCTCACTGATGTGGTGGCCTTGCAAGGTATAAATGGATTAGATTGGTAACCTCTCTTGTATAGGTTGGGAGTTCTTTTTTATTATAACTTGTTTGGGCCAATTTTTCCAACCCAATTATTTATTTTAACATGAACACAAACCAACCCAAGTCTGACAGTCTCTGTCGCACTATGAGGAACTGACAACCTAACTTACCCATCAACCGCAATCTCTGCTAAAAATATGCAGGTGCTCATACAATAGGGTTCGCCAGGTGTGCCACCTTTAGCTCGAGGCTATTCAACTTCTCGGGAACTGGAGCTCCCGACAGCACCATGAACAGTAACCTAGTATCACAACTCCAGAACTTGTGCCCCGTCAATGGCAACGGAAACACGACAACCCCCCTGGACCAAAACTCAACAGATTTATTTGACAACCATTACTTCAACAACCTAGTCAATAACAAGGGCATTCTTCAATCCGATCAAGAGTTATACTCCAGCGATGCTGCTACCTCGACAACCAAAAGCATTGTCGAGAGCTACAGCAAGGATCAAGGCCTCTTTTTTGAAAACTTTGTCAACTCCATGATCAAAATGGGAAATGTAAAACCACTAACCGGGTCAAGTGGGCAGATCAGGAGCAACTGCAGGGTCGTCAACTCATAACTCTGCGACTATGTATAAAGGATCAATAGACAGACAGAATATATATATATTAAGCAAGCAGTAGTTAGAATGCTGAATAAATGTAGCGGTGACTCAAAAACAACAATACTGTGTTAGCTTTAGAGAATCCTATTGTATTAGAACTGTACATTGCACTAGCAGTGTGATATACTTCCAGCGTATTTCTGTATCCTGGGATGGCATTTGCAATGAATAAACTATCTAATGTAATATCTGCATGAGTCAAGCAAGTACAGGGCAAAATTCAGTACCTGCATAAACAAATTGTACAAATTCCAGAGGAAAAGGATTCTGTAACGTCAAATTGTATAATATGATCACACTGGCAAGCAACATAACAAGCAATGCTGCAATGATAAATAAAGTAATTATGGTACATCTCATGGCAAGGCTTGAACATGATTAAAATGAAAAGATAAAGAACTGAGAGACATCATCTGAGACAAGGTCTATTGCTATGCAACAAGGTAATCAGCTTCTAAAGATGGAATAAGTAATAACATCAGAACATGAGCCCTATATCAACCTTAATCAATATGAAATGCCAAAGTCTATACTCGGAATGCAACCAAAGCTCACTAGTCAAGTCTTACACCAAGCACAAACTGAGATGAGGTCTAAAACAATTGATTGAACATCTCAGAGTGGACATATGTCTACATGCATTGTGCAGAACAAACACAGCAAGATGCAGGAAAACAACTACTATGACATTTAATAAAGCTCTCAGAGTCACATATGCACTAGTGCCCCACGAAGGCAGTCAATTGCCATAAGCAAGGGCCAGTAAGTATTTGTGAACAAGTTCTGCAAGCCTATGCCATAAGTTATTATGAAAACAGAAGAAACCAGGAATCATTAACTACATAATCCCTCCGTTCCATAAAAATCTTTACAATTTGACTTCCACGGTCTCTAAAACAAGGGATCATCAACCATATACTCCCTCCGTCCCATGAGTAGAATATAACTCAAATAATGAATCCTACAAAGTCAAATCTCAAAAGGGATCACCAAACTGCCACTCATACCATTCTGGACTCTTAGAGTCCATTCCAAAAGGGAAGACAAGAAGAATACTCAATTTCGACCTTGCCTCAATCAAAGGCTACTATAACATTTTATCTTCATATGAAATAAACAAGTCAGCAGTGCAATGTTGGTGTCAAGGAAAAGAGTTAAAAAGACTTACCAATACGTAGTGAAAGATCTCAAATAATTACAGCAGCTGTGTCCGGCACCTTATTCAGTACATGAAAAAAANAAAAATATCCGTCTAAAATATCTTTGTACAAAAATCATTCATTTTCATACGCCTCAGTCCCTTCTGGTTTTGCACGCCACCAATCAACCAACCAACCCTTCCCCCCAAGATCCAAAAGAGAGGGCGGAGCGAAAATGAGTAGAGTTAGAACATTATGCATGTACACCATTGGACATATTGATTTACCTAGCTATCACATCATTGTCCCCATCTTAATGCTGCTTCCAGTTTCTGCTGCCCACAGTTTCTTGACCACATTGAAATTAGCAGCATTGTTAACCTCATTGGACAGCAGGTTAGACATCTGACCAGCAGTCCACCATATTGCAGCTATGCTTAGATAATGTAATTTGTCTTCCAACCCCTTCAACAATGACCAATATACTCGAATCATTAACAGAAGTTTTACCATTAATTGTTTAATCCTTGATTGCCCTCCCAGGTTTATTTTCAGACTTCACATTAAAGCTCTCTTTCCCTGCAGATAACAAAACAGAGCCCCTTAGCCACAATAGATCCAGCCTTCCTGTAACAAAATCTTCTATGTTCATGCCATAGAAGCACAGAAAGCAGGGTTACAGATATTTAACAGTAAAATACAAAAAGCAGAGTTACACGTTATTTTTTCGATTTAAGACATTATGTATATACATAGGAAAGAACCAGTAAAGCCTCATGGGAAAAGGAGTCATCAATAGGTATTATTTACAGAATCAGCTGGACATAGCTAAAGAACATCTCTAAACCCCCCTTAAAGAAACTTGATTCAAACACAACCTAGTGGCACACTGTATTAGTATAGTAGTACTAGAGAAACACAGGAATTTTTTTCTAACAAAAGACACCTAAATATAGCCATGAAAGTAGGACACCAAATCAACTTTCTTTACTTCTCTCCAAACCAACATATGTATATGATCAGTAATGTTTGCAGCCCTGCATGACATACATAAGACTTACTAAGCTGTAAACTAGTTCTCTTATTGATTCTGGTAGCCTCCCATGTCCCCCTGTGGATCCCAGTCATATATAATTATGCAATGAACATCTTGATCCTGGAACCACCCAAACACCAATTTTTGTGGGTTATAGCCTTTGGATCTTCCTGGGAGCCAGTAAAGGTTTTCAACACTGGGTGTCCTAGGGACTAAAGCTGACCCGAGAGAGGCCTTGGGCGCCCTCTTGGAGCCTTCCCCAAATTTTTAACATCATATTCGCCCATGGTTTGATATTGAAGCCTCAAAAGTGGTGACTAGAAAAGGGTCAACAAAGCTATTAGGGACCTAATAATCACTAGGGGCCTTGCATGTCCCTCTGGTAATCCCCTATGAATATGATTATAAGATGAACACCTTGGTCCCGTGATATATCAAACACCAAAATTTAGAGTGTTGTAGTGTTTGTATTAGATGCTCCTTGTGGCCAGTAGAGTTTTTCAACATTGAGTTTCTTATGGATTATGACCGACATAAGAGACACCAGAAAACTTCCCCATCACCCAACATCATATTCATCCATGGTCGATGTTGGAGCTTTATAAGTGGGTGACTACTAACGAGTCATAAGAGACTACTGGGGACCTAATAATCGACCATGAGCCCTCCCACGTCACTTTGGAGATCCCTGTCCAATAAGATTGCCTAGGACATCTTGTACACTCATACTTTGTGGATTATTGCCTTTAGATTGGAGTATTGGACCGTCCAAGAGGTTAGTTGGGTTTTTAACTGCCAAAGTTCATAAGGATTAAGGTTCACCACAAAGAACCCTTGGTGCCCTCTTAGGCCTTTCCCAAAGCCTTAACATCATATTCACCTTTTGTTTTTGTTTTAAAGCCACAAAAGTGGGTGACTACTATAGGGTCAACAAAAGCTATTAGAGGCGTAATAACTTATGATAGGTGACTCGCATGTTCATTTGGTTATTCCTGATAAAAGTGATTAATAGAATGAACATCGTTGTCCCCTAACATCCTAAACGTTAAAATTTCGTAGGTTATCACTTTTGGAAATAGACCCTTCATGAAGTAGGTATAGTTTTTCAACACCGAGAATCCTAGGGACTAAATTCGACATAAGAGGCATCAACCTAGGGGTGCTAATCGAGCGAGTCGAGCTCGAGCTGAGCTCAGCTCGACTCGAACTCGACTCGCCAAACTCGAGCTCGACTCGAGCTCGAAACTCAACGAGCTTCAAAATTTCGAACTCGACTCGACTCGGTTCAATGCCCCGCTTGCTCGACTCGACTCGACTTTTTTTTTTTTTTTTAATTAATTTTTTTTAGTTTGACCATTTTTTTCAATACACCTAAACACAT
>BSSO01005124.1:0-13536 GCA_030267885.1 Mesembryanthemum crystallinum | reverse complement strand
ATTTTAACTTCTTAGAAGTCAAAAGTGGTGGAGGAGGTGGTGGAAGAGGGGGAGGTGGAGAAGGAATGTGAAAGAAAAAGTAGAAGTTGGGAGAAGCTTGGCCAAACGGGCCCTACGAGCCGATGAAGGGAAACTCAAAAGCGGGAAGGAAGTTGCAAAACTAAGGGCAGATGGAATTCGGACACTAAGGATAATGACCTGGACTATCACCAACCGCTAAGCTCACAGCATTCCCTACTCATTTTCAAAATAGCCCCAATTAACAAGAATCAAGCAAATACAAAAAGTCTAAAATTTAAACTTTAAGATTGACTTGAAGCAGCTTTCATCATCTTCTTCTTTTATTTCTTCTTATTTTCCCATAGGTTTGTTTCTGACAACTTCTTCCTCCTTATTTTCTTCGCCTTCTCCCTCGGAATGAACTGACAGTCCAACATCTTCCTCAACTCAATGAAATATTACGACATATTCATATATATAGATAAGAACCGAATGCATCTATTATATGTATCCCTAAAAATTAAAGTTCTCATAGATGACTAACATATTCGGAGAGCAGGAGTCACAAATTATGAATGCCTTTACAATAATGGCCACACTTACATCTCATAACTGTCGATGTGTTACTCAGTAATCTTAAACCAAGAAAAGAACTATCCAACTTAAATGATGACAATTTTCGTAACTTAATTGTGCAAATTTCACTAAAAGTTGCCACACACCATGTGGACCCACCTGAGTTAAGGATGAACCCTGGAGGTTCTTAAGCCTGCCATAAAAATATAGATGCTCCCTTCCTGTCAGTGTTCCCCACAACAGGCTAAAAGTGTGCAAAAAGAAAAAAGAAAAAGAAAAAGAAAAAATAAAAGGAAATATCAGGGCTCAACATAGATTATGAGATATCCCTCTTAAGGGAGAATATAAACTTTGAACCAACCAAAAGTTTGTTTTCTAGATATAAAAAACTTACTCAAACTGAGGACAAACGCCCATGCAGGTGTAGACCTCATCCATACAAGTTGTTATATCTAAACCTTGAACATACGCTGTGCCTGATGTTGGTTCTGTGAGACCAATCATCTGCCGAGATAAATAATAATTGTCAATTGTTGCAGAATGCATAGCCTTTTACTACATATCTTCCTAGTTAACAACACATTTACAAAATTGATAGCACAACTATTATTCCCACTGTTATGATTTGCCATTTTGCTGATTCAAGGTATCTATCTATCCTACAATAAAGTTAATGTGGTTGGCAATTGGCATTTCCCATACCTGCACATGAGGAATAAGATGATCTCTTGACTTCATGATGTGTGAAGTCTATGTATAACAAACTCAAAGATCACCCTTAAAGTATCTTGTACTCACCATGCTAATGAATGAGGATTTTCCCGCGCCATTTGGACCAAGCATGCCAAAGCACTCTGTCCTAGATAAAGCAAGAGACAATCCCTTTACTGCAGCCTTTGGTGGATTCCCATCTCTTGCTGGGTAAATTTTCTTTATATTGTGGCAGATAACTGAATGGCTCATGTTTGATTCTTGTATCAAATGTTCTACCTTTTCTCTCTAACAGAAAGCAAAGATACACAGTTAGGGACAATCCAAACTCTAGAATGTCACTTTTAATATTGGACAAAAATAATACCACTTACAAAAAGTATAGGAATTTTTGAAGAGGTACCATGGGGTTTAATAAAATTACAATGAAGCACTTCGACCATTCATTAACTCAATAATAAATTAGAGATACCAATGCTAAGAACTTAAGTGAAATTTGTGGTTTTAGTAACTAATAATGTGATATTCTAAGTAGCTAGTATATGCTAATAATTCATTCAAAAGTGAAAACTGATGTATTTTCTGTAGGCCAATTTACCAGTGTGGAATTAACAAAGAACCCCTTTTGTACTGTCGTATAAAAGAAACTCTGGCGACAACAAGGAATTAAAAACTGGTCACTCATGTATATAGCCCTCAAAGACTGACTTTCTGGCCAAAATTTTCGAAGAAAAATTGAAGTATAATAAGCAAAATCAAAATATATTAAACGCCCCATAAATGAGAAAAATAAATTAACTAGAAAAATAAGTTATTGGAAATTATGGCTGGAAACCAACTTTTGGGATGTGCACGAATTTTGTCTTCATACCATGTTGCTGCCAAAGTTTTGTTTTAAATCAATGTGGCAAAGAGGATTATTTTTCAGGGAAAATTAACAACAATAATCCAACCTTTTGTCCATCTTACAATAATAATCCCATCTCACAAAATTCATAAAATATTCCAACCTTTAATGTTGTCCACCTATTTTAGGTCCACAATAGACGACATTTTAAAGTGATTAATATTTTTGCTTACGTAGCATAACAAATAAGATTGGTCACCAAAACCACTTCCTTTCAAGGTAAAAATGCCTTCCACACCCTAATTGGTCATTTGGTTGTCATCATAAAACATGGGAAGTGAAACTTCCTAAGAAGTACAAAGTTGTGGAGTTGTTTAGTTGACAAAAAAAATAGTAAAATGGAGTAAGTAGAACTTCCCATGAATTTCCACTTCCCACAAAATGGCGGAAGTGGCTTTTACCTACTCCCCCCTAGGTAAGTGGAAATTCATGTGGAAAGCCACTTCCCCTATTGGCAACCAAATGAAGTTGATTGAGATATTTAATTCCAATAAATTGGAACTTCATGGAAAGTTCCACTTCTTATGTTAACCAAACAAGCACTAAATATATGTAAATATATAAAACACAACCTCCAAACTTAACCTTTAAATCCTACATGGCAAAATGTTCAACTTTCTTATTCTCTCTGTCTTCGTAGTTTATCTTCGTAGTTAAGATCCACTATTTCATCTCTACTATGTTCTATCTAAGGGCCTATTCTTTTCGACTGAAACTGAAGTGAACTAAATTAATAGCAATCTGTGAGATAAAAAGTAAGTTGCAGAACTAAAACTTATCTAGATAAGTTGAAAAGAACGGGCCCTAAGCCTTCTTATCCTCCAGTATGTGTCACATCAGTTTCATTGGACTTCCTTCAATCGCCTATATTCTCTCATCAAAAATTGTTCCTCCATCTCCTTCAAGGCCGACAATGTTGTTACTTAAGGTGACTACCAAGAAGATGAATAATCAAACACCATTGTTTCGGATTCTTATGAGACGATGGTATAGGGAAGACGTGAGGCTGGTGTTGGTACCGGGGTAATGTAATCTTCAAATTTTTAACAATTGGGAGTTATGCATAGGCTTGGTTGTGCAGCTATAAAATTTGCCCCTAAAACAAACAAAAGCTTGCAGACGACATGTATATCCTTTATTGGGCAAAACCGGAATTAGCCCCATGGTTCCTACTTCACAGCTCTTTGGGGTGGCTTTGAAGTGAAAGACTAATTGAAAGAGAAGTTAACTATATGTGCTAAAATGAGTAGTTTGCATACAAAAATAATGTAAGGCCTAGGAGAAATGACAATACCTCCCGCGCAACATCATCAAGCTGGCTTTGATGAAGATCAAGAGAAGTATTTCTTTGTGCACCTGGCTGCTGAAAATTAGCTGGATTCTTTTTAAAGTTGTGCAAGAAAAATAGGGGACTCTTTCTCCTGCCACTTCCAGCTGATCCAACCTGATCCACATAGTATGCAAACAAAAGCATGACCAACCACTCAAGACCCATGATGATCAGAACCTCTTTCATCCCATTTGAACTATCACTCAAGTTCTCCCACTGCATTCCATGACCAGCTCCCTGCCTACTGAATTTCGCATATCTTTTCAAATCAAGCACCCCTCGACACAGTGAAAATCCAGGGATTATCTCAATCAAAATCAGCCATCGCCCTGAAAACTTAAAAGTGTAAAAACAAGAGATAAGAGAGAACAGCTTAAGTGATCAACAATTCTCCTATTCAACTATGAAGGAAGACAAAACATATAGAGCATAGAGGAGATGTATCAGTTTCTGCGGTTTGCTGCAGCTTAATTGGCAATTAGTTGCCTATTGCAATAAAATCTACTTTTCATAGTACTCGGTATTTTCTCCTTATCCATATGCTGAGCAGCGCCGCTTTTACCTCTTCCTCAAAGGGTTGTTCAAGCCAAGCCCCTATATATAGAGCAGTAACGCTGTATGCCAGCCACCAAATATAGTGTCTCTCTAGTTCTTGATTTCTAAAAAGCAACAAACAAATATTAATTTGTGGTCAACATATGTGACCACCAACCCCATTGTTCTCCAACTCCTTAATCGAGTCCCTCCTCTATAATTTTACAAATTTAACAAATCTTTCAGTCGGATAAACAATCTAACAAAGCTTAATTTCACCTCCAACTGCTTTCATATTTTCACAATTTCACCTACACTTTAAATTATTACTCCATCCATCCCTTACTGACTGCCCTTGTAGACTTTTCACGGATGTTTAGAACTGAAATAATAAGACTTTAGCTAATAGTTGACTAGCATATTGGCGACAATGAAAGTTGATTGATTGAAACGACATAATTTAACTAATTTGAACAGTCACTTCGAACATCCAAAATAGAAAGGATACAAACACTTTAGGATGAAAAGAGTAGAACATATTTCTCATTGGAGAAGTTGTAACAACTAAGAAACTATGTAATTCTGATTATTATCTTGCCATGGTGGGAGCCTAATACAAAAACTTGGGCTAAATGCTAAATTACATGCTCAATTGTTAGGACTTTGCATCACCAAAGAAGAGCATTTAGCTTGGTAGTTCATTGAAGTTCAAGAAAAAAGAAAAAGTACTCTGTTTTCATTTCAGCCAAAGTAAGAAAACAGTTTCATTATGATAAGTTGTTATTGCACAAATCTTGAACACTTAAGACCAAACATACATAAGTCTTTAAGGAAATAGCTAATTGTTTGACAGATGTGCATGTAGACTTAAGAGGTACAAAGTGTACTCACTAGAAACTTGATCTTCAACCAAAGCTGTCAAAAGGTTCATCCCCAGAAAGCTCATCAGCAGTTGATAAACTGTACCAAGTACTGAAAACAGAGCTTGTTTAAGCACGATGATGAAATTGACGACTCCATCCATTAACAGTAAATTGTCATAATTGACTTTCAAGCTTATTATGAAAATTGAAAACAAACCAACGACAATTGAGTTTGTAGAGAAACACATTGAGTGATAACGAGTATTTAGGACAATCACTTTGAAACGGGCCTACTTACAAATCACATAAAGTATAACATCATATGAATGCAAGGGATTGACAATGAAGATTAAAACGCTAAAGAAGAAGCTAATTTGGGGAGAGCGCACCTTGAGCACTCCTCGCATTAGAGAAAAGAGTAGTCGCAACAAATACCAATGAAATATTCCAGTTTATATATACGAAAAGGAACACAAATTGGACGTCGTAATCATTCATTGTTAAGATTTGTAGTCCTGCAAAACATGGGGCTTATTACACCTTATGCATACAAAGAGGGGTGGAAACAAGAGGAGAAAGGTTTGGATAGTTAGTACCTGAATATTTGCCAGCTAAGAGGAAAATTAGAATGTAAAGGAAAGAAAGTAAGAAATCATAAACATAATTAACCATCCAATACGCTGTGTCACCAAGTCCGTGCATTTTCATCATGAGTCGAAGGTTATGTTCCTTTTCATAGACAAGAGCTCGTAGTAAGACCTGAAATCAAGAAATGTCAATGTGCCATATATACCAGATAAGGCTCTTCTCTTTTCCTAATATGGAGAGTAAATAGCAATTTGAAGAGCATTTTGCTAGTTTGACAATTCATTAATCATTACTATAATACTTTCCAAATTGTCGTTCAATTCTAATCATGATCCAAGACTAGTTTACGTTTTCAAGGGCAACATACACAGTCGCCCACAAGTAAACAGAAATTACAAATCTGCCACAATCTGTAGGTGATTCGTATAAACTGATCAATCCTCCATCTTTTCCTACCCAAAAATTAAAACAATAGGACAAAAAAGAGTGTAGTCAATTGAAAAATTAAACCTTAAAACAAAAATGTTACTCTGTATTGAAGATGTTTGTAAATAATAAACACTTTCAACAACTAGGTCATAATAACCCTTTGCTAATATTAAAGTAACACATAAAAACATCTTTTATATACTAGTCAATTATGGTAACAAACTTTTTTTTTTTTTTTTTTAACTTTTTGATACCTTCGGTACCGCATACCCTAAAGTTAACGGCTAAAAAAACCTGTAATGGCCTTATGGGAGCTCAAACTAGAGACCTCCATAATAGATCTTAGAATTCTTACCAATTTTAACCACCTAAGTGAAGGGCTAAGTGTCAATGGCAAGATAGTGAAATGCTTATATTTTTCCAAATAAGTAGGATGTAAGAAGTAATTGGTAAATTCCTTTATCCGTTGCAAGTGGTTGTTGATTCTTGCACTTAAAAAATACATTAGTGATCCTAAACATTCTGAATTCTGATGCATACATTACCACTTCCCAAAAATGTAAGAGTAATAAGAATCAGAAGGTTTTTTTAAAAAAAAAAAAAAAAAAAAAAGAAAAGAAAACTGAAAGGAATTTAATA
Source organism: Mesembryanthemum crystallinum (assembly GCA_030267885.1). Lineage (NCBI taxonomy): Eukaryota > Viridiplantae > Streptophyta > Magnoliopsida > Caryophyllales > Aizoaceae > Mesembryanthemum > Mesembryanthemum crystallinum. Next base: position 6,959 of record BSSO01005124.1, on the reverse strand, counting down.
CTGATGGTTTAACATATTAAGTGAAAACAAATGGATTCCCCATCAATCTTGGGAACACTTTCTCCAAAAAAGAGTGAGATGACAGTATAGTCATTTCTACAACTTCTATTAGTATCACCAGGTTACTATTATAATCTATAATTAGCATAGATATAACAAATTAGCATATGAAAACTTACAGGAACTATATATAGGAGCATCATCACATAAATGATCGGGATTATAGCATCGGTAGTTGAGGCTAAGGTATTGCTAGAAATATTTGTAGGCACTTCTTTAATAAACTGAAAAAGCATTTGCGTACCAGGTCCCTGCAAATACTGTAGGTAGGCATTGGATGCCTGCAAAAATAGGGACAAACATAAGTAGTACTATAAATAAAATAAAATCAAATAAATTCAGATAGATAAAGAAGTATAGTGATAATGATTCACAATAGTATAAGAAAGAGGGAAGCTATCCTCCAAAAAAAAAAAAAAAAAAAAAAAAATCATTTGGTAAAATAGCGCCCCTGTTCACTCTAAGAGATAAACACCAAGGGAAGACTCTAAAAGCAAAACACCCAAACCAATGCAAAATACACCACTCCCAAACTGGTACCTACTGGTAAAAACTTATTTCAAAAATCACGTCACTCCATCCTCAAAACCCCAAATTACAACAAACACCACACTACTCCAAAGATTCTTCAGCTTCTTCTTAGGCCTAAAAGCCTTATAACTACTGATGAGTTATTTAAAACAACTTGGAAGCAGGAGAAATAATAAACTAAACAAAAGACTTGCTTTTGTGATTTTTGGGTTTATGGAAGAAGAATGATAACTTGTCTTAACCTCTAACCTAGGCTAGGACACACACTTAGGAATCAAAAGAAGGGTCTAATTCACTCAAACTCACTCAAATTAACCGTTAGAAGCACTTAACCAAGCACCGCTACGATACACGGGAACTCTCGAGAGGTTGCATGTTGATGTCTGATACGTGAAATACGACAATCGTTTCGCATGATTTCAAAAGATAATTAGCATTAAAATTTGTGTTTTCACATTTCAATATCCTGTTTTTGTGTCCTTGTCCGCACAAGCCAAACCAAAGAGTGGCCATTAATAACGACAGAAAAAGAAGTAGACAAAAGCACCCATTCACCCACAGTGCCATCTAAGAGAAAAATCTGTTCGTGCAATCATTTTCTCCACGAAATTCCAAAAGCTAAGCCTCTCAAGATCAAATTTAACGACTATACCACCCCCTTTAGTTCTTTCGACATCCTCACCAGTTTAACCTAGCAATGATATAGCATCCAATTCTCCGGACTACCAAGAAGGATAAAAAGTATCCTAATGACCAAACTTGGCCTATTAGCTAGACTTTAGTAAGAATCTTATACACACTAGTACTAAAATTCTTCATCTTCAAAGAACTATCCTTCCTAGACAGATATGAGTTAGAGTTAATGCTCTTGCAAATAGCACTCAGACTCATAGTTTCTCTCAAACACCCTAATCAAGAACTCTTCTAAAATTTTCCCAACAATTCTCAAAGAAGAAGCCCCTCTCTATCTCTAAAACCGCCACCCAATTCTCATCCCATCTCAAACTTACGCCTTGACCAAAGTGCATCAACTATGCTAATAGGATGCCAAGCAAAACCCTCAACCATAGGGGAAAAAGAATGCATTTCTCATATTACAAAAGACAAATAAATAAATAAACAAAGCAATGACTTAGAGTGGCATCCTTCACTACCTCCATTGAAACCTCTCCACCACTTTATAAAGCTGCTGCTCCTCCTCTTTGAACTAATCACTCAATGAAAATTTAGACTTACAGCCCCAGAGCCCCCCACCCTATTTCACTCATTTACCCATATGCAGTTGTCAAAGTTTCATGTATAAAATAATAGCTCCTATGTGCAAATAATTTCTGATTTCCAACGGATAAACTCACGTGATGCTGCAGATGAGACCATATTAAAGAAGCAACAAGCTAACAGAATACATAAAGATCTCAACAACAGCAAAGTAGGGCACATTAGTGCTCTGATTTTTGCAGAACACTGACAAACTGAAAGAAGGGAATTTGGTGGCATAGATTGATGCTGAATACAGCATCCATTTTGTCAAACATGGGAGGATCACATATAACTAAAATTCAGTAGCTCTTAAGCTGCAACATTTTGTTCTGAAAATAGAAAAAGATCACAGTACACAAAATATATGGCCATGAACAGCAGCAGACAAGGTTAACAGCTGTTACCAGATTCATCAACCGTGGCAAACGAGTCAAGGCATTACCATCTTTTTCCTTATTTGGATCCGTAGTATCAGCATGTAGTTTGAACCATAGAGTCACATTGAAATTGCCTTTGTTGGTGTTTAAGAAATCAAGTGCTGTTAAGAAAATAGGCTGAAAAATCTTACAGATAGTTTGACAAAACAGGCAAGTTATCAGATGAATAAATTGGGATTGTTAGACCAACCGGCAGCTACTTCATTTGACATATTCTCTTTGTTCCCTTTAGAACCTTTAAATAGCTCATTGTTGATATCAGACGAGCTGTTCCGCCACAAGTGCAGACCTTCAAGGCACATTGCTGCTAAGGACATAACAAATTGACAATAAGTAAACTACAGAAAACATACAACATTAAGCCAGCTGTATAACAAATCAAAGAATCATACATGCAGAGAGACGAAAAGGAAACTGGAAAGGATTGTTAGACAAAAGAAGAGAGATAAATTCAATACATGTTTTTTTTCAATAGATAACCATTAAAATGGATCGGAAAATAGAAGTCTGCATTGTAGAGTACTAGAAGTACCTCAATTCAAAGGACAAGCCTCTTTTAGGCAACTATGCAAAGAAAGGAGACAGCAAAACTAATACCTTCTGATGTTGGCAAAGAGATTGAAGGATTCCTACTGCACTGGTTTTGTATATAATAAAGAGGAGAATCAGGTTCGAAGGCTGGGTCAGAAAGATAATTTTGCCCAAGTGGTATCTCTGTTCCCTGGCACAGTAACAGCAATATAAATAAATACATAGTTTTTCACCCTGATATGGATTGTCCATATAAATGAATCTACACTAAGAATATATTTACCAAGACTAAGCTGGCAATGTCAGATGACCTCTTGGCAGAAACAGTTGGAAACATTTTATCCGCCATACCTATAAAACATTTGATAAGAAATATGCATTAACTTATGTAATAATCTTTCAAAATGTGTTGGCTGGCCTTTCTTTCTTCTTAAGGTCACATACAAAAAAAAAAAAAAAAAAAAAAAAAAAAAAAAAAAAAAAACGTATACTGGTGACTATAAGCAAATAGTAGCTAATGGGTCCATTGCATTGAAACTTGCTTTAAACTAATTTCTCTATTCTCTTCTACGGAGACTGATAATTGAGTCAAGCTCAAATATCATCAAGCTCGACTCGTCTTCATTTTGTGTTTGTTTAAGAATAATCTAGTTCAAGTTAAGTCCAAAATTTGTTCCCTCAACCTCACTCTTGTTTCTCTCCCAAGGTTGAGTCAAAGTCATAATTTTCATTTTTCCAAAGGGTAAAAAATTTAGTTACAAAATCTAAAGATACTCTATATAACAAAGAGATAGAAGTATATCGTCACATTGCATTACAACAAAAAAAAAGTTGAAGTCTGTTGTAAATTGAAGATTAAATCCAGAATTCAATCACTTAGTTCAATTTTAGTCCTGCAAGTCCATCGAGAAACAACAGCAGCAACGATCAAGCAGCTCAACGAGAATTCGAGTCATGTATCACTCACCTTGAGCTCGAGCTTTAATCGAGCTTAAAACAAGCTTAAACTGTTAAACATAATCCGATTAGAGTAGCTCGCGAATCGGATGCCCTCACATCACCACTAGGCCTCCCATTCTTCCCGCCCCAACTCACCGCCCCTTTTCCCCACTTCTCCATTACACCATACATTCTCCTCAAGCTTTAATTTTGCCCTTATAAAATACCCCCTGCTTCAACATAAACACCCAAATGAAGCTTCAATTGGGCTTTTTCCTTGTTCCTTTTNTTTTTTTTTTTTTTTTTTTGCAGATGATGTTATTTCCCCAATTTGAAACTCCATTAATTTCTTTCTCCTCCAATGACTTTTGACTCCTCCGACCCATGTCAGGTAAAATATGATTCTTTCTTCTCCGATCAAAATATACAGATTATGCATTTCAGAGAAGTGAATGCAGAAGCTAGAAATTAAGGAAAAGAAAAGTGACACTCTAAATTGAAGAAATACGAGTTTGAAGCTAAAAAGAAAATGGGGGTTTAACAATGGTGGAAATGTATAGTAACAAACGAGTTCTTCAGTTCAGGCCTAGAGGCTTTGGGATGGTTACTGGTTACTTGAATTCTGGAGGGGAATCGAAGGGCTAAAATGGAGGAGGAGACTGTGAATCAATTTGAGTAGGGTTTTGCCTTTTCAAAAAATAAACAAAATTGAGTAGGGTTTTGAATTTGGATTTTACTTGGTTCACCCAAGGTGATATTGCCGTTGGGCAAATATGCCGTGTAATTCGCACCAAAACATATGTTGTAATTGCCGAAAGGGGTGTTTAAATAGGTATTTGGTTTACCCAAGAGATGTTAGCCCACTGGTAAACAAGCTTTGGCTTATACACCAGGTCACGGGTTCGAGCCTCCTTGGGAGCACCTACACGAATAACGAGGCCGTGCGTTAGGAGGTGCCCTTTAGCCACGCCCTTCCTTCCTCCTTGTAGACACCAAAAAAAATAGGTATTCGGTTGTTGTTTTTTTTTTGTGTGTGGAACACCTTTTTTTTTTGTGTGTGTCTGCAAGGAGGAACCTTGAACCCGTGACCTAGTGTATAAGCCAAAGCTTGTTTACCAGTGGGCCAACACCTCTTGAGTCGTGGAACCACCTTTTATATATCACATGTTGTGAGAACCACCTTATATAATCGATTTTGTGGGGAACATCTTATAAAAATAATTTCTTTATTGTGCCACCTTAGGCCTGATTCCGGCCAATTTAATGGATGATGTTCTCGTTATGCCCTTGCGTTTTATAATTTGTTTATTTCTTTTACTGAAATAAATAAGAAAATAAATTTATTTTTACTTTCCAATGTGCAAAATTAAATGGGAGAAAAGAAATATGAATAGGGGAAAATCATTTTCTTATTTATCTCAACAAAGGAAATAAACGAGTTATAAAAACGCAATGGCATAATGGGAACATCACCTCATAAATTGGTCGGAATTAGGTCTAAGGTGGCACCAATAAAGGAAATTGTTTTTATAAGGTGGTTCCCTCCAAATCGATTATATAAGGTGATTTCTCACAAAATGTGATATATAAAAGGTGGTTCTCCCCAAAATACCCTATGTATTCTAATATGAAAGCCCTATCAAAAAAAACTTGAAATCCGATTCAAAATTATCTGAAAAATCAGATATTTGATTTTTGGATATACAAAATTTTGGATTCAATATCAGTTTTATAAATTTCAGATAGATTAGGATATTCGAAATTTTTGGATATTTTCGGATTCGAATATTAGTTTTCGGATATCCAATATTCTAAATATCTGAAAATATATACATTCCCATATCCGATATATCTTGCTTGGATATTTGAAAATATCTGAAAAAATCCGAAATTGTAACATTAAAATAGTTTAAATATGCATATTTTTTCAGATATTCGAAATTTTGGTTTCAACGTTTTCACTATCCAAATTTTCAAATGTCCGAATTTGAACAACTCTAATTGTTGGCGATTAGTTGGTATCCTATAGCAGTTAGTTGGTTGTATTAGCTTTTTAAAAGTTAGCTTACGACTTTATGAGATGTCAAAAGTCAATCCAACCAACTACTACTATTTACCAATTCAAATAAAGTTGTTTCACGGGCAAAACTATCCATTAGATGGTCCATCCGTGAAAAAGGATGGACGTAAATAGAGCATTTAGGTGAATTACTAAACACCCCGCCCGAGCAAGTTTCCCAGCGTGGTCAATAGGCTAAAAAATTATACTAAAGCCCGACCAATGCCTACTTTTGAACAACTCTATTACCAAAAACACTTTTTTCAGATGTGGACTTGGTCGAACAAGTAGAAATGGCAAAGGTCCACCTAAAAGTCACATAGATTGGGGAATTCTTTCACAGCCACATGGCCACCGCTTAATGGTTGCCATTATAAAATTTTCATATATTTTAGTCATTGTAGCATAAAGAGACAAAATAGTATAGGCCCGAGTATTTATTAACTAGTCACTTTTCACCTCCAATTACCTAACCATGTCCCTTAGGTAATAGTATGCTAAGAATTGGGATCTCTATTTCTCAACCATATTGCTCTTTTATCTTCAATCCTATCATTCAAATATGTGAAAACTTCTTTTTAGATGCTGTCAAATACTTTAGAGTATCAACTTTAGAGGCTGCCAAGTAGTACAAAACTTAGAGTGTGTACTTTTATCTCAATCGTATCATTCAAATATGTGAAAAATCCCATCCGCAACTCTTTATTTTCTCAAAACGAATACATGATAAGAGTGTGAACTTTAGAGGCTGTCAAGTACAATATTGTATGTTGTCATCAATTTTTCAATGAATATTCAATAGTAACTAGTTTGTAGATTAGAATTATAAGTTGATTGTTATAATATCATTATCACATGTTCCTTTTTCTCTCTTTTTTTATGAGTTCATTTATATAACATTTTTTTTCTTGAAATTTTATGCGTTTATTCGCTTTAATGTGAAATTTTGCATCACATAATGTATGCGTTGAAAATGAAATTTCACTCACGTTTATAATCCTATCTAATTATGCATGAGTGGAATCAAAAAACATGCCCATTGGAAGTGGATTTTTTGCCTATTAGAATTGATTAATTTTGTATTAGAATTAGTAATCTACTTTACTATTAAAAAACTGGGTAAGCTATTTTTCTATTAGAAC
>BSSO01005123.1:0-13538 GCA_030267885.1 Mesembryanthemum crystallinum | reverse complement strand
CAATCAATTATAGTAACATCTTAAGAACTTTATCTATGAGCCTTATGATTGATTGTGCTAATGGGACAAGTCTTTAGGAATTCACCTATATGGTCTATTTGAGTCCGTTATTTTTTGGGGTCAGATGGACTAGACCTGATAGGTCTGCTCTCACATTAATATTTTATTTTTAAACTTTTTACTTACAAAAACCGTGCGATGCACGGGGCACTACTCTAGTTACTACTATTATTTCAAAACAGCTTTCAACTACACTATTTTTTTCTACTTTCAATTAATTTTGTGAACAAAAAGTGGAGTACAAAGGTTGCAAAGCCGTATATTGGGCTCATACGCTCATGAAATAACAAGACTTACGGTCATGGTATACGGGGCCCAATGGAAGAGCAATTCAAGGGCTCACCTCCCAGCAAGATTAAGGCCATCTCTTTGAAAACCCAAATGTCTTTCTTATATGCCACTTGATCCATAATTCCATATCCCTCTTTGAATCTTTAGAGGTTTTTCTTGCATTACATTTTGAGAGAACCTTTTTATTTATTACAAATATAACAAAATATGACATACTTTATTTATTAGTAGGTGGAAACTTTTAACTTATTGCATGCTTATTTAACTTTATACTCCATCTTGTAAATATATGGTAATAGTAATAATATACAATAACTAAATATGTTTAACTGAATTAAACTGGATGGAAATTGAAGGATAGTGATTTAAAAGAAAGTAAGTTGTAGAACTAAATTAATGCGACTGCAGAATGGATAACAAAATAAATACACCCTATCAAGTTAAGTTTTTCCCCTCAAAAAAGAAAGAGACATGAGGCTATGTTTGGGTTATTTAGGTGTAGTTATAAGCTATAGCTTGAGTTTCAAAGCTTGGGATACTATTAGCTTTATATACATTTATGAGGATTTTCTAATACTGCTCAACAACTTGGTCATCCTAATCCAAACAATGATATTTGCTAGTCACAGCTTTTTTTTTTTTTAAAAAAATAAATAATTATAGTTCCTATAAAAATAAAAGTAAAGTTAGTAAAAAGCTGCTATCTAATAAACATAATGTAAAGCCATATGTTTCAAGAAAGTATTTTTAGCTGTAGCCATGCGTGGGCGGATGCATGTATGGGTTACTGNGGTTGGGAAAAAAACGGGGTTAAAGGCAATGCCCCCAGCCCACAATGTGTAGTGCCCCCTGTCACCAAGCCTTGCTTATTTATTGTCAAAAAAAAAAAAAAAAATTTCCTTCATTTCCATAATAAGTGGTTAAATGACATATATGATATAAAATATAACTACCAATTTTCTTGGATTGCAAGATTTAAGTCATCTAGTTGATAATCATCATAAAATTTTTCGACTTAAAGCAAGTTCAAACATACCCTACATTCATTAAATGATGTATTGATGTACGTACATAAGATGACTATGAATTTAATTGAAACTCAATTAGTTAAATTTTCAATCAACTACAAGAAAAAACAAACAACAAAATCTTTTTTTCTCTACAACTAACTGTTGATCAAATCAAAAGTACCTGCTCATTGCTCCATATGATGCCGTATGCACTTTCATCATCCTAAACTAATTTTTACAAAGAACTTGACCTAAACTCATCCTTCTCCCTACAATAACCAAAAAAACTCACTAGCTCATCTCAATTCATTTCAACCCAAAAAAAGCAACTCACATTCTGTCTCTGTGAGTCTGTCCCTTAGACCATTAGTATATACATCACCCAAATTTAAAAAAAAAAAATAAAAAAATCAATTAACTCACTTAGCTTTTCAAATCTGCTCTTGATCATGATCATCAAGATTATCACTCTCTTTATCATGATCATCATGATCAGAACCACGTAAATCAGATGGAACGAGCCACATTATCAATCTACCATCGCGTGTTCTGCACCGTAGGATCGACTTCTTATCAACATCATCCATACACATCATCAGCCGTCCATTCTCCATCGTCAGTTTCTTGAGATTAAATCTTGGCCGTCCATCGACCTCACTCAAAATCGTCAACAATGGCGGGAAACTCCTCTTTTTCAAATCCTCAACACTCTGTTTCTTCTTGTTTTCTCTCTCCTCCGGCATCGGAAAATCACAGCCGTACGTTTCGTGGCTCTCGAACCCTAAAATGTCGTCAAGGACGACGAGTTTCTTCATCTTTGCAGAGAGAGAAAGTGGTCGGAGTTTAGAGAGAGAAAGTGAAAATGACGGCGAAAATTAACGATTGAGATTGGTGATCAAGATTTTAATGGGGAGTGTTTGTTTTTTCGTTTAAGAAAAGGATTTTTGGTTTTTGAGGAAGGGAAAATAAATTTGGTAATGTGATGATTTTGGAAGGTGAATTTTTTTTTTTAATGGTATAAACAGAGTGATAGTGAGTGAAGTGTGATTATGAGCGTAATTTTTGTGTTTTTCCTAATTGGGGTTAACAAAGATTTTCTTTCCTTTTCTTTATTTCCTTCTTTAAAGTATTCTCAATATGGAGTATAATTTTGTTGATATATTCTGTGACGAGGAAATTGAAATAACTACCATATCTGCACCAAAAAAAAAATACAAAATAAAATAACTACCCATATCTCGGGATGCTTGGCCGGATACTACAAATGAAAACTTCATTTAGAAAGTAGGTAATTATAGTAATATTAAGCAACTAGTTAAATGTCATTCACAAAAATTTACATACATTGGTCTAATATACTGCATGCCTTGTTTGATTCAAACTTCAAAGCAGAATTTATCTTTTATGAACTAGAATGGATATGGTCTAGCTAGTCACCCAATTGAGATAAAAAACCACTCTTCTAAATAACAAGAGAGTCGTCTCTGCAAAGCGGCAGAAATACCCCTGAGAAGCTGATTCATACGATGAACCAAATCTATATAAGATCTATTCACGATCTTTGAGATGATAAATAATTTAGTATTAGGTTCACTTTTAGGTATAAGAAGTGGCGTTAGAAAACCTATGTGATAGACATCGTGCAAATCGATGAGTTTTGAGGCAATGACGACGATGAAATGAGGTTTAACTAAGCATAAATTCCTTGAGCGGTGATAATATTATGCATTGTGCGTAGAGGTTATCCAATCGCAAAATGTTGAAAGGGGGTGACATTAATAAGATATATGCACTTTATCCAATAATTTCTCACTAGTGCTAGGTTTGCAAGAGTTGAAGAGAATTAATGAATGAGAATGAGGTGCGCTATTCGTTGATTAGGATGATCAATAATTTGAAAGTAAATGTCTGTCTGATCAATCGCGGCTAGTACTTTTACAATGCAACAATATTAATAGGGCATGTTAGTTCTTGTCCTTTAATTTCTTCTACTCTGAACTTCGTCCACTTTTAAGATTTTGCTTAAAAACTGTTAAAACTCAGACTTCCGTTGCCTGTTTCCGATCGTGTCATGGTTGCCAACTGCCAAGCCGCTCTTGTTGAGTTCTCATGTTCAGATTGTATATTGGCTCAGTGGTCAAAAGTCAAAATTGTTGAGACTACACTTTTTGCTATTCACAATCATTTGAGTTACTTATAGTAATGTCTCCAAACATACATGAACTCAAATGACATAGAATGCCAATAAATAAATAAATAAAAATTGATAAACTTAAAAATAATATTAATATGTCCTGTTAGGATCAGATATCCTAATTATTGCAAACTATGAGTTAATTGAAGAACTAGCTAATCTAAATCAAGTTGATATCGAAACCAGTATTGATATAAATTTGATCATATATCAAACCAAATGCAACCCACAATTGTGAAATTCAATAGACCGATACTAAAAATACTACTCTTTCCGTCCATCTCAAATGTTGTCAAATCATTTAAAATATTTGTCCATCTCAAATGTTGTCAAACCAATTTTATCCCACATCCTTCCCAAAAATACCCCTCTACTATAAACTAAATAATATAAAAAATTCAACAACAAACCGACTTCCCAATTTAAAATTAATTTATTTCCCTCACCCTTTCTCTATTCTCTATCTATCTCTCTCTACCCACAATCTATATTTAAATGTTTATCTCTAAGGGGCAACTTTGGGGGAAAAAAACCCTCCTTTTTTCCATCTTAATTTCTGTGTAAATTTGGTTTGACAACACTTAAGATGGACGGAGGGAGTAGTATGTAATAACTTATGTAGAAATTTACAAGAGCCGCCACCGCTTAGATGTGGTCATTGAAACTTTTAATATACACCGTTAGATTTAAGTGAACTAATCTTATGTGTTCATTTTATCTTATCAATTATAAATTTGGTTGAAACCAAAAATACATTGGGTCCAACCACAGTAATGATTATGATTTTTTTTTTTTTATTTTGTTTGCAACCAAAAGCAATTTAGTTCCGACTAGACCAATAATATTTTCACAGGCACCATTGGAAAGAATTACGGATTACCCACTAACATTTTTTTTAGAGGGTAAGGAGGTAGTACAGATAAGATTAGGAGTTCCTCCTCTCGAGGCAAACTCCTAAAATGTCATTATGCAAAATAAGATCTAGCTCATGATGCCTAACTTCGGTCCACCAAATTGATTGAGAAATTGAATGGCCAAATTTGGCAAGCCAATCTACCGCTTGATTTTCTTCTCTATAGACGTGATTGACAATGCATGGGTTGCAAGAGGCAAGGAATCTCCTTGTATTGATGATGATAGAATGGATCTTCCAAGGGATAATAATTTCGCCTCACATAGCTCGGATAACATTGAGATTATCCCCCTTCAACATGAATCTTGGAGTACCCTAACTCGATAGTTGAATGAAAACCATTTCTCATTGCAACGGTTTCAGCAACAATGATGGAGTTGGAGGCAAGGGGTTCGAGCCTGCTGAAATGAGGTTGCCAGAAGAATCCCGGATGATGAAGCCTGTTGTAGCTTTGCCATTGATGAGTGACCCGTCAAAGTTGACTTTGATGACAAAGGGCGCTGCTGGAGGGCTCCACTTAACAAAAATGAGTGAAGGGGTTCTGGGAGGAGAGGGAGTTTACTTATCTTGGGACCACTGATTAATTTGGTTGCGGAGGGTCCATTCGTTAAAACAAATTTTAGCTCTAACAAAGATACTGATAAGAGAGCAGTTACATATGATTTTGAAAAATTAGATTTCTCTCCTTCCAAATACTCCATATTAAGAGGACGCACTTAGCAAGACATTGGGAGTGTAGATCATCTAAGTGAGATTGGTGAAGCCAATCCCACATATTCCCGTTAGGGTAATTACTTATCCAATTTACATTAGTGGCATTATCCCATAGCTTTTTAGATATACGGGGCAATCAAGAAAAAGGTGATCAAATGTTTCAACAGCATTATTGCAAAATGGACAATTAGAATCAAAATTCATACCACGGTGATTAAGGACATCTCTAAGAGGGAGGGCTTTATGAAAGAATTGCCATAGAAATACTTTGATTTTTGGATTAATATCCAATTTCCAAATCCAGGCAAATTTCCAAGCAAGTGAAGAATCTTTCTTAATATTATGATTAAGCCAAGTAGCTGACTTGGTGGAGAAAATCTCATTACTGGTAAGGCCTCAACATAACCCATCCTCAATATCATGAAAGGGGATAGGAATACTTAGGTTAGGATTAATCAAGTGATTAGGAAGGCAGCTTTAAAGTTTGGGGATGTTCCATTCATTGTTAATCATAAATACCAAATGGGGACTCCTGTTGGTGAGATGAAGGAGAGAAGAATTAGCACACCAGGGCTCAGTTCAGAAATTGATGGTTTTACCATTTCCTACTTTCCAACGCAGACCTTTCGAAAGGGCAGAACGAGCTTTAATAATAGCTTTCCAAGCCCAAGAGTCCGAAGGTCGGCATTTATTTGTAGTTAAGAAAATCTGAGTGACGATGATATTTATTGGTCACACATCTAACCCACAGATTATCTTCTTCAGTTATAATTCTCCACCCAAGTTTGGCCATAAAGGCCTTATTGACCATGTTTCGAAGTCCAACCCTCCACAAGCCTTATGTGTACACACTTTATCCCAACTGATCATAGCAAATAAAACACTTAGTAGGTGAATCTCGTGAATTAGGTTGAGAACCTTTTTTCCAGAAAAAATTTCTATTGATACGGTAGAGATTCGCAGCCGTGGAGTTATATAAGGCAAAGCATTGCATGGTGTAGGAAGGTATAGACTTGCTTGAATGAGGACCGATTTACCAGCTCTAGAGAGAGCATTGGCAGTCCAATTATTCATTCTAGATCTAGTTTTATCACAAATGTTACTAAAGGTGTTATTTGTAGTGCATCCCTCAAAGATGGGACAACCCAGGTATTTCCCTAATCCATTTTGGTGGGAGATGTCAAATTCCGAAGCGACCATGCCCCTAGCAGAAGTAGGGGTACATTTAGAGAAGGAGATACTTGATTTGTGAAAATTAATCAATTGACCAGATTGGTTGCAAAAGTTATTGAGAATAACCTTAATAGTATGACATGCCCGACGATTAGCTCTACAAAAAAGGAGACTATCGTTGACAAAGAAGAGACAAGGGATAATTGGTGCAAAAGGGCAGATTTTAACACCCACGCCGTTTTTACTATCGAGGCTAGCATGAATAATTCTACGGACGAGAACATCCATGCAAAGAATAAAGAGATAAAGAGAGAGAACCTGACGTAATCCACGAGCTGTTAACTTATAACGAAAATGACTCCACCCAAACTCGTCTAAAATACCACCTCATCGTACAACTCATCAACTCATCATTTAATGAGAAAAAAAAAAAAAAAAAGTAAAGATGTTCATGACTAATTGGGTCAATGGATTGCTTTGTTTCTTTTTTTTAATTAATTACGAGTATCACTTTTTTAGATAAACAAATTTTAGATTAATTACTTAAAGCATAGGAGTATCTGCCCATTGTTTCAAAGACTAACATATATTCTCTTCATTTTTGTCAAAAAACGACCTGCAAATTTCCATTGAAATTCAAACGCACAACAGATTACACTCCCTTGTCAAGACAAAACAACGTAGTACTATTAAATTATTATGGCGGCCAATACCATAAGAATGACAAACGACGATGACCTGATTAACACCATCGAGAACACCACCGTGGACGCCACGCGCCACCAGCTGGACACCCTCCGCACCATCCTCGACCGGAACGCCGCCGTCGGATACCTTCGCCGCCACCTCGGCGACCACCCCGCCACCGCCGTCGACGCCGATACTTTCCGGCGACTTGTCCCTTTGTCTACTTACGACGATTACGCCGATCACATCAACAGGATCGCCGATGGAATTGAAAATGGTGGCGAGTATCTCTCCTTTGATCCCCTCGTTTGTTTCTTCCTCAGGTATAGTCAGTCAGGTTACCTTTCCCTTTTCTCTCTCTTGATTGTCTATGCTACTCAAATACTCTGTTCCAAGTGACTGTTGTAGTTTTTGAATTTGAAAATTTTGTGAATCAACCTAATTTTTTGAATTAGCAGAAGTTGCAATTTGGATACTTACAAATATGAGTAAATGGTTTACGAGAATAATTACTTATAAGTATCCATTTACATTTTATATTTTATATTCTTTTTGTTACTGAAATATGTGATAAAATTTGGGTTAGTTGCAATATTTAATTTGATATAAAGACGGTAAAAAGTCTACAAATTCAGTCACTTTACAGTTTGCAAGGCAGGAAATATGTATTACCACCGTCCAAACTGATGGTTATATTTGAATTTTCACTGTTTCCAAAATGATATTCATCCTAAATAACTAAATTAATATAATGATTATAAAAAAATATATATAATTCCTTGAAATTATTATTTTAAAAATTTAAAATTTTTCATCGATTTACGGTCTAACTCTGTAATTTTTGACCACAAAAAGTCAAATATAAAGATATTTAGGACGGATGTAGTAATTAGTTTAGAGTTTGAGCTTTGAAGTGATCTATGGTGTATTGAGCGTGTTTACTAATGCTCATCCTAGTTATGTGATGTTTGGAGGATCTAATAAGTGTGATGAACAGCTCAGGAACAAGTACGATGAAGCCGAAATTGATACGGTACTTTGATTCAGCTCCTTCCAAAGCCGCCTCCTACTTGGCTCATTTGGGCAGCGCGGCCATCTTACGAAGGTATTTGAATGTTTAAGAGAATTTCTTATGCATCTTAATGAAAAGAATAGGTTAAGAGTTATATTTATTATTATTGCTTAACTATCATAATTCAATTCAACATACACTATCAGAATAGCAAATAAGATGATCATAAGGTTGGTTGGAGTATATGTTAATGATACGCTAATTATGAAAAGACATACTGTTAAAAGCATGTACTCTATTTTTTGTAGTATCATTTTTCTTTCTTTCTTTCCAAGTAGGCAAGTCTGAACTGGTCTGCGCTTTGGAACAAAAACTTCTGTTGCACTTTTGTGTTCTAGTACCATGTCATTTGCCACTCGCCTTCATATCTTGTATAATGATGCTCGTAGAATTTTAACCAAAGCCAAATGAGAGTATTGAATCCTCTTTGACACCCTAATCCTTGATCATGTAGAAAGACTGGCGATTTTATCCTCAATATGCCTACAAGCTAACCAGGCTTACAGTCAAGCGGAACTTCTTGGCTGAACAATACTGTGTTAGATTACTCTAGTAGAAGCAAGCTCCCGAAATGGCAGCAGTTTCTAAGGTGATATTGACAGTACTACAAGTGGAAACAAAAAGAAGATGATATAAACTTAGGCCCGTTAAAACACTTGTGCAACAGAAATTTTGCCTAGAATTTTTTTGAATTCCAGTTTAATTAACATTGATAGTTAACAAAATTATCATAGAAAATATTACAGGTAGCCTGCGACGGTTTTATCTTAATTAAATTTCTAAACACGAAAGAGTGCTTGAACAAGATGACGTCTATGTAAAGCATATATCATATTATGAGTATAGTTGGAAATCATTCGCTTGATAAACATCATACTATTAATATGGCACGGTAGCAGAACAATTTGGATATATATATCTCCACTTTAGCTTGTCACTTTACTTAGCATCAAGTAACTGTTCAAGTTTTGTGTGATGAGATGAATAAATGATTGATCATACCTTATAGGTTGTTTCCACCAAGGCCAACAATCAACAAAAGTCTGTGGTTTATATACGCTGGCAATGTCACAACAACTAAAGGTGGGTTCAAGGCAATGCCAGCCACTGCATTGCCGCTGTCAGGAAACAAAGAAAGCCAGTCTCACTTTCTTTCTGCATGCATTGCGCCTGTAGAAGTCGTTAAGGGTTCAAATTTGGAGCACCAAATGTACTGCCACCTTCTATGTGGCCTTAGGAGGTTTGAGTCCATTGATGCGATTAGAGCCCCGTATGCTATTGGTCTGATTAGAGCATTCTCTCTCCTAAACACCAAGTGGGAGCAGCTGTGCAAGGATCTTGAATCTGGGGTTGTCAGTTCTGAGATAAAAGATGCTGCAATGAGAGAATCGGTCACCGAGTTCCTCGGTGGACCCCAACCTGAACTCTCCAACAGGATTAAATCTATTTGTCGAGAAATGAGTTGGGATGGAATAATGGCTAAATTATGGCCTAATGTTCGGTATATTAGGTGTATAACCACAGGGAGCATGCAACAGTACTACAATAAATTGAAACATTATGCAGGGGATATACCCTTATTAGGTGCAGAGTATTTTGCTTCTGAGTGTTGTGTGGGTATTAACCTTGACAGTATGCAACCACCTGAGCTTACCCGTTTCGTCATCCTTCCTAATGCAGCCTACTTCGAGTTTCTGCCATTCGATTTGAATCTGAATGACGAAGATCACACTTCATTTGGTAAGGAAACTGTTGATTTTTCGGGGCTCGAAGTGGGGAAGATGTATGAGGTTGTTGCGACTACTTATAGAGGGTTATATCGTTATCGTCTAGGTGATGTTGTCAAGGTTGTAGGGTTCCATAACTCATCCCCTGAAGTAGAATTTGTCATGAGGGCTCCTAAGAGTCCTAATGAGATTTTGACGGAAAGAGACTTAATGAGAGCGGTTGGGAACTTGGAGCTCGCAATGCAGAGTTTATCAATGGGACAGATCAGTGAGTTTGCGAGTTTTATGGACTTGGAGTTGGAAACTAAACAGCTGGCAATCTTTGTTGAGTTTACTGAGGGATCCGTGCTTCTACAGAATGAGAAGGAAAATGAGTCGGTTTGTTTTCTTAGAAGTTGTTGCTCTTCGGTGGAGGATGGTTTGGGAGCAATGTATAAATTAAAAAGGGCGAAAGGGGAAATCAGGCCTTTGGTGATATCTGTTGTTTACCCTGGTACCTTCGATCTGTTACTTCAAGAAGCCATTGAGAATGGTGCTCCTGCTAGTCAGTATAAACCACCCAAAATCATAAGAAGTCGCAAGCTTGCCGATCTCATGGAAAAAAGATCTGCTTTGACTGTATGTCTCAATTGATCTACTGTTCCTGTTGTTGTAACTGCTTCAATCAGTGTAAAATTCACAATGTAATTGCGACAAGTAAACTTTTCATGTTAACTTTCTGTGGTGCGCCTTATTGTTCTTGTATTGCTATATTAGTAACTGCACCATGTAAGAGATATAGCACCCTCAACATTTATTTATCCCATCTATATCAGGAGGAAAAATGAGAAGAAGTTATAACATGAGCAGACTTTCTGAGTGAAGACATTACATCTTTATTTCTTCTTGGAAGACCGGAAATGAATGTCATAAAGCCTAATCAGTTGTAGAAACCTTTGTCAGGTTGAACAAACATGTGAATAAAATGTGAAATGGTCTACATGGCCTTTCTGATTTCTTTCTGACTGCAGTTGTGTTCTCAGAACAATGTCTGACAATCTCATGCTTAAATTGCATTCTTTAGAAAGAGAGTTCCAGCAAAATTCTTCGTCATAGAATTATGTTAAATAAAGGAGTCATCCCAAAGTCCTTTACGGGCTAAATGCTAGTGTAAGTTTCCTGCAGTCACTAAGCAATAATGGATGCTTGGATTTGCTCTAGAGTTCTTCCCTTTGGTGTTCCAGGTACAACCTTGATCATGCAGATGATATCCAGGGCATTCTTGCTGCGAAGATAATGAAGGTACTAGATAAACCACCAAAACAGGGTCATGTTTTGATGCATGTTCATTTGTCCAGAAATATTAAAATTTCGACATCTCTTAAGATTATTGATTTTTACTTTCTAAATCATGATAGAGAGCAAAGCCACATAGTATATTATTAGTTGTTTCAGTTTGTATGACCCAGAATTATGCTTTTGTATGCCATATGAACTCCATTGCATCAAAAATCTGAATGTCTAGGAAAATGCCCAAGCACCAAACCATTTGCCTAGTGTCGCTAGACTTCTGGATATTTCTTTCACAAATATAGCGAAAATCTGCAAGAATGGAAAGCTATTAGACTCGACAACAACATTGATGAGCTTTTGGAGAAGTAGTTTCTGTATTTTGCCATCACCTCTGACATTACAACCCATGGAACTGCTCCCATGCCTGCTGTGAAGGATGATATGTTACCTAATTTATGGATGAAAAACTTTACTTATTAGTAATTACTAGGAAATTCACAGTTTAAATTTGCTTTAGCTGTTGTACCAGTATGCCTGTCACTGCAAGTATTGCTGCTGCCTTCTCTGATATTTCATGAGCCCAGTTCATAAAAGAACAGTTAGATAGACCTTTTATGTGAAATGTAATATGAAATGTTTTATTAGTTACCTTGAGGTAGAATGTAATTGCTGCTTATATGCCGCCTAAAACAATCCAACTGCAGAAACCTTGAGCAGACAATTTAGACTCCTGGTTAATAAAATGTGGTAAGCACACAAAGCAATATTTTGACAGTAATGGTTTCTTGGGTGTACCAATAGCCGTGGCTTTCTTCCCAATTGTCGATCAAGGTTGCCCGGCTTGCCCCCATGGCAGTAAGCACCACCATAAGAGTGAAATCCTGTAAGCATTTCGGGAGAGAGAGTAATTTGGGGCTCTTTTACTTGGAAGTAAATGTGATTACCATGTAATACTTCATTTTTTTCAAGTAGAGTTGGAAAAGAATGTAGAGAAATGAGTAGTATGAGAAGAGTGTAATCGATTACATGAGACATTGTAATCACAATTGATCATGTTCAACCATGTAATCATCATTACATGAATAGAGGAGTCTTTATAACCAAATTAACAACTAGAAGTCTTGTGAGTATTCATGACCATGTATATAATCATATAAGGTTCATTCCACTGTAATGATCATTACATCCAAATAGACGCCGCATAAGGGTAAGCTGGAATTGAGCAAGGTTTCTAACCTGAAGTAAAGCATATATTACAGTTCTAATACCTGGGGAAATTCCTACTGTCTCAAAGATGTTGCTCAAATAAAAGCATATACCATTGATTCCTCCAAACTGTTGGAAGACCATCAATCCCACTCCCATAGTCCTATCTGGCACCAGAGAAAATAAGACTAGCAGTTAATTGAAGGTCACTGATAAGTAAATCCTGAATATGTGAACTATATATGTTCTGAAATTAGCACGAGTAGGGATATTCTTACGGTGACAGAACTTAGATTTCTGCTCTGAAACAACTCAAAGATACTAGCCTCGGGCAGCCTTTCAAGTTCTTCTATGCAACTCTGTTAGTTGAGTGACAGTGAAAAATAACTCCATTTCTTGTGCTAATTGAGGGTTCGTGCCTATTAATGAGCTAATTCAAGACGACCACATTGATTCCAAAATATACCATTTGACTCACTAGTTCAAGTTGAGAGAATATCATGTGATACAACACACATATCTGAAGGTTATACATGACACAATCTAATTGGCGGAATTATCATATAACCAAGATCATTACACATAGCAGCATATGAATCATAAAATTTATACCTTTGAATCGTGTATTCCTCCTTGTAGTTGTTTGAATCGCCGGATAGCAAGACCCCAAGTGTGATCCCTCTAATGAAAGTCCACCCGTCAAGGATTGATCACCAAACCCGATTGCTAGACCGGCTAAGAGAACTCTAATCTCACTGAACTTTGGAGAGAGAGAGGCTAGGTTAATTTTTAGGGTTTCAATCCAATTGAAGTGTCTGACGTAAACCAACTCTAAGTGGTTTAAGTAGAGAACCCTAAATATTTTTTTTTTCTTCTCTCTTCTCTCTCCTCATCCTTCCCTAAACCCTAGCCTCCATCTCTATTCATCTTGGGGCTGCCATCGGCTTTTTTTGCCGGTGGTAAGCCCTAATTTCTCGTTAGTTTTTCGTTTTTCCGATTGATAATCACAATAATTCTCGTCTCTCTCTTTGAGAGGTATCTATCCCATTTATTGGGACTTTTCTCTCTCTTTGTGAGAGTTTCGAGTCTCCAGTTTTTTAGAGTATTGAGTCTCTAGTTTTTTAGAGTGTCTGTTGTGGTTGGCTCGTTGGTTGTTGTTCATATGGTTTTGCAGGAAAAATCAAATCTACGTTTACAGGAATCAGATGAATCTCAACAC
>BSSO01005122.1:0-13539 GCA_030267885.1 Mesembryanthemum crystallinum | reverse complement strand
AAACCAACTCATTAGGTCTAGCTTGTGAAAAATTGAGGCAAGATTGGTAGTTGAAGTACTAATTCCCTGTGGAGACGATATTTTACTACGACGACATAACCCGTGCACTTGCGGGCGTGTCATGTAGGCACAAAAAAATAAGTTAATTACTATAGGAGGAAATTAAATTCTATGTTTTAATTAAATTTAATTTCTCTATAATGATTAAAGCCATGTTGAATCATCAATTGGGCTTTGACTACCAAGTCTATGAAATAGGCCCATGTCTACAAGGCCAACGAAAGAAACCCTAAAAGAAGCTCCCCCTCTATAAATAGAGTTTCTCAAATCATTTTAAGGGGATTTCAGTTGGACGAAGAAGAACCCAAAAAGATTATTAGAGCAGACTAGTTCATTCATCTTTTCGATCAGATTGCAACCCACATTCAAAATTAAATACAACACTATTTATTTGTTCACATATTTTGAGTTGTTAATTTTCCATACTCGAAATTTGTTGTAACAATTAGCTGATTTGTAAAAGTGCGTCTAATAAATCCTTGTATTAAAAAGTTAAGACAATGAGCTTTTTCAAAATTAGCGCCAATCAATTTTGCTTAATCATAGTAGAGTCCAATCCGCTAATAGCTCATTAAACCTCAATTTGCTAGGCATAACAAGAATCTTCTCGTTATTCGATCAACAATTGAAATGCTTACGAATTATACTCAAATTTTCTAATGATCAAAACCTTCAATAGTTTCCATATATGTAGTAGCTTTATAATGTTTTTGATGGATTTTGCTTTGAAAAACAGCAAAATTCTAGAGATATTATAGAAATAAATTGGATATATATTAGCGAAATTCTAAAGATATTGTATGAATAATTTGAATATATCAGCAAAATTCTAGAGATATTGTAGGAATAATTTGGATATATATTTAGAAAAACAGTTTATATATAGGTCAATCTTATACCTATGAGTGCTTTTCTAATAATTGATAGTAACTTTTTAAATAATAAATGATATTTTGCATTTATCAAATGATTAGTGATACTTTAAAATTGAAAAGTAAACTTTTGACGTTTTTTTTACACACAAATCACTTGATAAGATAGATGATTTAATATGTTGTAGAGCAAAAGAAATGAAAAAAAGAAACAAAATCCAATATATTCTGAAAAATTTCCTTAAACGGGATACATATTTACAAGGACCAAAACATATTTACAAGGGCCAAACGAAATGATTGCCATTGTAATTTAAGTTTTATTATATTATCAAGAAGTCAAGCCTTTCTAATGTACTCCATATATGAACTGGAGTAAATTACATCTTCTTCTGAGTAAAGTTTAGCAGAGATGAAGTTTAGGTGGAGTGCATGCATGGAAATCCGATATGATTACAGACAAATAAATTCTTTGGTCAATTGAAGAGAAAACAATGATGAAACTTAGTGTGTGTTTGAGTGCAAGACATGAGTAGAGTAATTGCACAGCAGCAATTGATAGCCCGTAATCAATAACTACGTCTTCAATGATACGATTAAATTTCTTAATCTACATTATATTAGGCTCCTTTTAGGGAATGAGGAGATTACGAGGGATAATGGTGGGTAGGTGAGTACTCCCTCCAACATGCAAGCATTAGTAATGAGAGCTTTCCTATAAATATGGCTATGTTTGAGTTGACCAAAATTGAAGAGATTTGAAACGATTAACTTAAACTGAGAAGTTATTTCATATGATTTATTGGAAAAACTTTTGACATCAGTGCTTAAGTTTTTGGCTGAGACGGTTCCTTCATATATATAGTATTAGAGCTTCTCTGACCAAGAGGTCCCAAGTTCAAATCCTAGGGGCGTATTAGGAGATATAACAGTTGATAGGGCCTTCAACCATCAGCTTGTATTTATGCTGAATTCTCAATGTATGATCATGAGACTCAATAACCCATGATCTTATTGTATAGTTAGGTATTGATTATATATGAGCATCTTAGAACTGTCAAAGGAGGAGCACCATCCATCATCATCATGTGTTAACTTATGGAAACTATCATATTCTTGTATAATTATGACATTGGTAGGTTTAGGTAACAGATACAATGTCAACTCCTACTTGAAGATAATACTTACATTTGTTGATGTTAGGAATCTCTTGGCATATTGTACGTGGTATATATAGTTATTCACTTCTACAGTTCTACTACTGTTTGTATTGTTTATGTATACTGGCCTATAATTATATACCTTCCATAAAGGCAGAACAAACAAAAGAAAACACTGTCATATATGGCCAATATTTACAACGCATCTTTGAGGACAAGGCTTCGATGAGTTGAATGGTCACTCTTGTGTTTCACTCCATGTTTAGTACTCAACTTGTGATCTAGCTTTACTAAGTAACAGGCCCCATCAGTTTTTTTTCTTCTATTATTGGATCTTTGTAGAAATTTGTTTTGGTGCAAACGAGATGGAGTACAATGTTAAAGAGTATATTGCACATGATGAGAGTTGTCCCTTGTTTGAAAAAGATAGTACTAGGATTAAAGCTTCATTGGCTACTCCACTAATTTAGAATTGGATGCAACCTCGCTTAGGCTTGTATGAGATCGATCAACTTT
The DNA here is from genome assembly GCA_030267885.1 of Mesembryanthemum crystallinum. Classification (NCBI taxonomy): domain Eukaryota; kingdom Viridiplantae; phylum Streptophyta; class Magnoliopsida; order Caryophyllales; family Aizoaceae; genus Mesembryanthemum; species Mesembryanthemum crystallinum. The sequence goes on along the minus strand of BSSO01005122.1, from coordinate 10,931 downwards.
TCCTCAGTGCAAGCCTGATATATAACAATAATTATCAATTTAATATGGTGTCAACAAAGATTATGGCCTATTATTTACCACAAAGGAGGTCCTTTTACAAGTTCGATCAAATGGAGAAGGATTTGATGTCGTCTATATGGAGCAAAAGGGCTCATGTGTAATGAAAAGTGTTAAGAGTGTACATTTGAGTAGTCCCACGTATGAAGAAGAGAGGAAGAGAAACTAACTTACTACTAGTATATAAGCCCTGGTGGAATAATTGACATATACTATTTGGTTTGGTACTACGTAATTTCAACTGATTGTGTGTGTGGTCAACATTGTCTCTTCATCTGGAATTGGCATAGTCCTGGAGAAGGTTAATACCCCAATTGAAAATTTTAATACACCAAAAGTTTAAAAATGATCATAAACACAAATTATTCAATAACAAAGAAGGTATGAAAATGATTGTCAAAACTTGGATGCATTAGGCTGCGCCAACAATGAAGCATATATAAGTGTCACAAACTCCAGCACAATAAGAAGGGTCACAATCAAACACCTCAATGCTTTACTTAATTCGGCATTCACATGTTCACTCATAAGATTGTATTCTGATTGTGCCCCAGCAACTCAACAATTTGCACCTGTTGCTCCAATATTCTCTGCTCTCATATACAATTTGTTATTTAGATCAATATTTGTCTTTATCTCATTCATAATTTAGTGATTTCACATAATAAGCTTACCAAACTCCAATCTCCCTACACAATATGGCTCTTGAGAGGGGAAATAGCCATAACTCAAAACCAAGTTTTACTTCATGTAATAGTAACTTCGAATCCTTTCAAAACCTCAATCTTTTTTTTTTTTTTTTTTTTGTTTTTGTTTTTACACATTAACCACACATTCACTCCCTTTGTCTCATCAAAATATTTACACTTTTCATACCAAAGCACACAAAAGTCCCGAATCCAAAAACACCTTCTTGTGTTGTACATGTCGGCACATCTTGTTCGGGCGCCCGCCCGGGCTAGGCCTTGCAGCCCCAAACGTGGCTAAAATCATGTTCCTTAAACTTGTAATTAGGCTCCATAACTTAACAGTGACATTTGCAAAATTTAATCCTTAACTTTTCTTTTAAAATTGGGTATTACTATTTCACACATCTTCCTATTAAATATCTTACACAAAGGAAAGATTCTCTTAAGTAGTTAATCTCGACGTTTCTACAACAATTTATATAGTACTTGCAATATTATAGAAGCTAGTAATAATAATAAACTCGATACATGACAAAAGAAACTAACAACTACTCCATATACCCATTTCTCCTTTTGCATTAATTTTGAGAATAAACTAAGGATTTGTTTCTTTCAACTGAAACGAACTATTGTACTAAATTGACTTGACCTAACCTGAAATGAATTGATCTAAACTGAATGGGCAATGAATAACTACTATGTAAGATAAAAATATAAGTTACAAATTTAAATTACACTTGACTAAAATAAACTGAATGCAAAACTAGTAAAATAACATAAATACACCCTTAAAGTACAACAAAAAGCACTCTCATACTCAAATTAGCTCAAACCAATTAGCTCAAAGCATGAGCCATAATTACAAAAGAACACTAGTAGTATTACATTACTACATCACATTATTATCATAGAGTAAAGTAGTAAGTAGTAATATTCAATTAGGTAAAGAAAAAGCTTAGAAGAAACGCCAATAAATAATCAAACCAAATCAAACCCTACTACACTCTTTCCCTTCCATCCATCCATCCATCCATCCAAGTTGGTAGCTAGCAACCTAGCTTATATATCATATACACCACCATCATCAACGAGGGTCCCTCTCCGCCACCCCCAAAATCATACTCTACCACTCTCAAAATAGACTACTTCTAATACTCTGTATTCTCTATCTTTACTGACAACAACTACAACATATACAAAAACAAAAACAAAAACAAAATTTTCCAAAAAGTCATCAAAAAAAAAAGCTCAAAAGCAAACAATTCATACTCATAATCTTCTCTTCTCTTCTCTTACACCACTAATTTCCATCTCTGCTTTTTCTTTTTCCCGCCCTGCTTTTTTGCACCCTCCATCTCCGGCTACAATCTGCAAGACAGAGACATATACACTATCAGAGAGAAATACACAGTAAAACAGAACAAACAAAATAGTATTTTGATTTTGATTGCTCTGCTTTTTCTTTGCCTTTCTCTTTTTCTCTCCATTGGGTGTATTTTCTCATTTGGGCTCCTACCTCCATGATTCAAACTCTACCCATTTGAGAGAGAAAATACATAATATCTATCCCATATGGATTGCATAAAACCACCTTCTTCTGATTCATCTAGGAACAAATTCTCTAGGACATTTTCTAAATGTATTCATCCTCAAACCCCTTCAAGATACTCCAATGGGGCGGCGGCGCAACCAGTGCCGCCGCCCCATAAGCAGCTCAGGACATTGTCCGAGGAGCTGAATATGAGCATCAAGGACTTGAAATCAGCAAAATCATCCACCACACATTATCCCAAATTGACCCGGCAAAAATCCCAGAACCAGAGATCCAATTCCGGGGAGCAACAGGCGGCTGTAGCGAAGAACAAGGCCGGGAAAGAAGCTCTAGTTGCGAAGCTCTTTGCGAGCCTTTCGTCCATTAAAGCAGCTTATGCAGAGCTTCAAATTTCCCAGTTTCCATATAATAGCGAGGCGGTGCAATCTGCTGATGAGGCTCTGGTTAGTGAGCTAATGGTGTTGGCTGAGCTCAAGCATAAGTACTTGAACAATGCGTTGGATCTTCCTCCACCTCATGTGACACAGTTGTTGGCAGAGATTCAAGAGCAGCAGAGTAATATCAAGACATATGAGATCACAATGAAGCAACTCGAATGGAAGGTGGAGCAAAAGGATTCGGAAATCGCGGCGTTGAGGAACAAGTTTGAGAATGTTACTAAAGTGAATAAGAATCTCGAGAAGAGGCTAAATTCTAGTGGGGTTTTGTCTCCATTGGGGAATAATGTTACCCTTTCTGATTTGAATCAGTGCCATTTTATCAGAGTTCTTCAACACGCGTTGAGGTCACTAAGGCATTTTGTCAAACACTTGGTGCGCGAAATGGAGGCGAGGAACTGGGACATCGATTTGGCAGCGAAAGCAATCGAACCCAAAGCCGAGTTCATCAAATCCAGGCACAAAATCTTCGCTTTCGAATCGTATGTGTCTCAAATCATGTTCGATGGGTTCAATCATCACAGTTTTTTCCTCCCAGATGAAGGAACCAAACAACCACCCAACAAACACCATTTCTTCCACAATTTCCACAAACTTCAATCAATGACACCAACCCAAATCGTTACACAAAACCCACAATGCCCTTTCGCAAGATTCTGCAAAGGAAAGTACTTAAAGCTGATGCACCCAAAAATGGAGTGCTCGTTTTTTGGGAATTTGGATCAGAGAAAAGCCATTAGCACAGGGGCATTTCCTGGAACAGAATTCTTCTCTCTCTTCGCCGAAATGGCGAGGAGAGTGTGGCTGCTCCATTGCTTGGCCTTCAGCTTTGATCCGCCGGCGGTGGCGTTCCAGGTTAGAAAAGGATGTCGATTTTCGGAGGTTTATATGGAAAGCAGCGCCGCCGCAAACTCCGGCGAGGATGATGACGTCATCGCCGCCGATCTCAAGGCGGCGTTTACGGTGGTTCCCGGGTTCAAGATTGGGAAAACGGTGGTCCAGAGCCAGGTTTATCTCTCTCCTACAGTGGTCCAGCAGAATCGCTGAGATTAAGAACGTGCTAGTGAATGACGAACGATATAACTCTTACTGCGTTATCGCTGAGAGTTGGCTGATTGAGATTGAATTGAAGGTGAAAGAAAGCGACACGGCCGTGTAATGGACGCGATGGGGTTGGCCCTTAATTGGGTGGGTGTTCGTTGGTGGGAGGTAAGGGGATTAAATGACCTAAAATTAGCCAAATTAATTAACTCTCCCATTTTTGCTAATCTTGGAAATACTACAAATCTAGTTCTTTTCTTATCTCATGAGGAAAAATGGTAGTGCCAAAAATTGTCTTGTTTTACTTTAATTGGCAAAGATCGGAGGTATAGGTTTAAGGTTAGCTTGAATTTGAAATTTCTAGGATTAAGGTATACTCTATATGAACAAGAATGCGATAGTATATCAAAAATAACTTGTTACATTATCTAAAATGTACAAATACTTAGCAGATTATGTATATTAGTAGCTTATGTAATTGATATATAACTGCATTCTTTTTCGTATACCTTCATCAGAAGGTTCTTCTTTGGTTTGATGTGCGATCTAACTTCGAGCTTAAGTATGATGCTTTTGCTTTTAAGGTTGTTTTGGTGTATTATTGTCATGCACAGTCAAATGCCAGATTTTAACCAACCATTTTGAACTTCACTCTTTTCTTTTGCAAGATAAAACTCTGAAGTTCGATTCAAGCATTCTATTAGAGGTAACAAACTTTAACCCGATCGTGAAATTGATCCAATTTAAATTTAATTGAAAATTTTGATTTTAAGCCAGATTTTTCGATTGTAAAATTATAAACACATTCAAAAATCTATCCAAATTGAATATGCATCAAATTTGATTTAACCGATTTATTTGATAGGTCTACCTAATAAATTTGGAAAGATTGAAGGGAGAATTATTAGGTTGATTATGTGGCTATTATATTTAAGTTTAACATGGGGATTTGGGAGATGCTAATGCTAGTTGCTACCCTACTTGAAAGTTGAAAGGTATACTTTGTTTTTGGTCATGAAAATTAAAAAGGATAGTGGCGCGTGGATGTAGGAGGAGGCCTAGATAAGTTGTTTTTAAATCTTTTTTGCAATTAAATTCCTTGACGATTATGGAAGAGAGCGAAACATCAACATGGACGGACCCACACGGGGGGAGCCTTGATCTGGAATTTGGATGATATCATGATCATGACACCCCAGACACAGACATACACTGCTCTATTACACACACTCTCTCTCCTCTTTTTGTAAACAAGTTAGGCAATAGTAACAAGTAGGGTTAATTTATACTCTCTGCTCCATTACCGGTTATGCATTTAGTTAAGTGCAGTTTGGATTGTCTAATTTAGGGTGTGTTTATTTCAACTTATCGAATTTCACTTTAAATTGTTCAGTTCAATTCAATTCAGGTCGTTTCGTCCAGACTATTCACTTTTTTTTCTCACACATTACTATTTATTCAATTTAATTCAGTTCAGTTTAGGTCGTTCAGTTGAATACACCCTTAATTATTCGTTTTTTTTTCACATAATTTATTTCGTGTATATTTATTTCATTTTAGTTCAGTTCAGGATATTTAGATTTGGCACATTTAATTCAGTTTAAAGTACTTTATTTGAAATGAACATAGTCATATGAGTATTAAGTAATCCTTAGAAGAGTAATGGGGTAGTTTTTTTTTTTTTTTATTATTTTGCTGTAGCAGATAATTTTGTTTAATAATTGTGTCGATAGGATGAGAGACCAAGCTTGCACTAGATTTGAAAATTCGAATTTGGTACTTACTAGTTCCACTTAAATTTGCATTGCATGTCTCTGCATGATGTAGTAGTGTGAATTGTGATGATTTCTTTACTGCAGTGTCTACATCAGTCAAGATTTGACAGCCAAATTAAAGGTTNAAAAAAAATGAGATACTCACTCAATTGCAAAAATATTTTATGTGGAATTTAAGATCAACTGATCAAGTTTGATTCTTCTGCACCCAACACCCCCAATTAATTCCTTGCCCTGCCTGTTGGGAAATTCAAGTACTCCTTCAGATTTAAGAGTAGGGTTTGTAATTATACTCAAATTAATGTAAACTTGAACTTCAACAGTAGAGCATAGATCGGGTTTGATTCACTAGTTATGTGTAATGTTATTTATTGTTATTGGTCTTATATTATTACTCCCACAATTTCACAATATAAGGTCTCGATGCTTTCAAATGGTCAAATTTATAAACTTTAGCCAATAATTTTGATAATATAATTTGATTCACAATATAATAATTATATCATGGTATTCATTTTAAAAGTACTTTCATATGGTTATAATTTTTATAATTTTTACTAGCATAATAAAAGAAAAACTAAAAATTAAAGTTTGGCCTTGAAGACGATAAAACTGTCAACAAGCCCTATATTGTCAAACAGGGGGAGGAATGTATAAACTCTAAATATTTGTCCTATTCCAAATCGTGGTAATGGAAAAAATTCAAAATATAAGTGACTCTAGTATCTTTTTTCCCGACTCTTAAATATACCTACTAGGATAAAGTTTTTCTTTTTCACTACAAAATAATTCAGATCAGTCACATATGATTTTCCAAAACAGGCAATAATATAACTTACTAGGAAGCGGTGGATTACATCACAAACATCCCTCTCCCTCACAATCACAGGATATCATGAAGGCCATACATCTAGTACAAATCAAGCTAAGTCTTGTTAGTAGAAATCAGTCACTATAAGCATAAGAGTATCATGATTGTGGCACATTTATTTGTTTGAATTATGTCTTTTCTGATATATATAACAATTGATGGGCATCAAGCTATTAGCATAATAACCGCACATTTTAGTTCAGACGGTTCCTTCTCACTTCTACACCTTACAAGAATTAAACAACTTGTGCACAATGGCGGATCTATGCCACTTAAGTTGGTGTTTTATTTTTTTTTTCTTTTTTCTTAAATAAAAATAGGTTAAATTTTATAAAAGGGAACCCACTCGAAATTGTTCTTGGATCCGCCACTACTTGTCCATATAGTTCATTGTCAGAAATGGTGGAGCCAAATTCTACAAAGTATAGAAGGTGGTGAAGAAGCAAGGAGAACGCCGAAGGCACAATAGTAGCGAGTCGCACCCGGGCGGGCGAGAATATGGCCCGGTGGGTGGAGTGCAAGAATGAGAGCTGCAGCTCACGGCAGGCGCGCCCGGACGGGCGACACTGCCGCGAGTGCAGGCATGCTTCGTGGGCGAGTTTGCTTTGGTCGGAATTGTTTCTATATTTTGTGATATATCTTTAGCTTATTTTTTTTTTAGCATGTTTCCTAATGTAATTAGACTACTTCCTAAGGTTATTTACTAAGGTAGGGAATCTATGCAATTAGGAAGGTTGCTTGGAGAAGGAGTTATCTAAAAGGTAGTTTCCTAATTCTAGTTGGAGTTAGATTAGAAAGGTGGTGTGCTCCATGGATACTCTATAAATATAGAGTTCTCAGTTATAATAGAGGGGTGCTAACAAGCCATGTGGGGTGCTCGGGTGTAAGAGAGTGGGAAGCCCTTGGGGCTTGGGTTAGTCACCGGGGTAGTGATTAGGGCTGGCCACAAGCCAAACCGCTCGCGAACAGTTCGGGATCGGTTCGACTATAGCTCGGCTCAGGCTCGAATTGATTAGTAAATGAGTCGAGCTCGAATTCAACAGTACTCGGCTCGTCGGCTCGCAAGCCTAAATAAACATTAAGATAATACTATGTCATATAGTTATCTTCAAACAAAAGTTACATAATGTTTAGCACGTTATTTTTGAAATATTGTTTTCGCGTGATTGATCCCGTGGTTTTTTGCCCGATTCTCGGGTTTACATGTTAAATCTGTTGTGTCCAGTATTATTCGTTGTTGTTTATTCTTGAACGCAATTGCCACCTATGTTAATTCCACTGCAAAATCACTAACATTCATAAATGATGCACATACATCAAAAGGGTGACATAGAGCTAGAATTTGGTCGGCAAAAAAACATATGGGAGAATGATGAAAGCAACTGAAACCTGCAAGATTAGGCTGAGGCAACAACAACAACAACAACAAAAATTGAAAGAGACAAAGTTGAAGTAGACAGAGGTCTCCCTTATGTCCACAACCACACACACACAGAGTAATAATAACCCATAACCCACATGGGTTTATAGTATTAATGAGTCAGTTGATGAGTTGAGTCTTTGAGTCCCATAAATTCTTAGTCTTATTGAATATACACAATTAATATTGCCGCAATGTTAGACGGAAATTTTGGGATGCTTCTAATTGTTGGTCTCGAGGATCATCGGATATGTCAATGTCATAAAGTATCCAAACTTATACTGGAAGAATAGTTTACTAGTACTACTCTCCTACTACTTGGTTGTGGAGTGGTGTAAAAGCTTGTTTCCAGGAACTTGTTTTTCGGCGCCTCATGCTCTCATCCTTCTTCTACTCGTTCACACGACGACAGAGTTAAGAGAGTTGTTGTTGTGATTCTGGTTTTAGTTCAACTCGACTCACCACCTTCACTTCATTTGAATTCTACAACTTACTTTGTGTCGCTCGTATTACAATTCATTCACTTAAATTAAATTATACTAGCTTTAACTCGAGTAGTCTCAGTTAGTTCAATTCTATATGCATTTATTCTGATTCAGTTTAATCTAATTCAATTCAACTTCATTTATTTGAAATGAATAAGCTAAAGTCTAAAAGTGACTTATATGTCTTTTTTTTTTTTTTTTTTTTTGTTATTAGTGATTGTTCTCTTAAGGTAAATATTATTACGGATTATATTACTTGGTCCTAATATACACTTCTTAAACCTTACTAATAAATATTGTGCTATTAGTTACTCCCTCCGTTTCACTAAAATCTTAACGCCCTGACTTTGCACGTTATTCAAGACAACACTTTGATTATGAATAATTATATTTATATAAACTCGAAAATTTATAAAAATTTGATATTTTGAATATATTATTTAAGATGAATCTAAAAATATTATTTTTACTTTGAAAATCATTATGCTTTTTCATATATTAATGGTCAAAGTTTAAAAACTTTGACTTTGAATAGTTGGGGCGTCAAGATCTTAATGAAACGGAGGGAATAATTACCTTGGAATATAGATGGATTACAATGACTATATACTCTAGACTAATGCAATATTTCTTAATTAGGTACTCCCTCCGTCCCATATTTATCTTTTATAAACCTCAATTTTTTTGTTCAATATTTAGCTTTCAAAATCCAAAAATTACCAACACTTCCCTATAGTACGCCCTACTAACTCACAAATACAATAAAAAAAAATTATTTCTCTCTCCAATCACTCTCTTTCCAATCTTATTTCTCTATCCAATCACTCTCTCTTTCTCCATACTTATATTACTTCTCATACAAGGGCAAACTTGAGCACAAACTCTCTCCTTAATATTTGTGCCATACCCATTTATAAAAGCTAAATATATATATATATATATATATATATATAGGACGGAGGGAGTATTAATTTTTTTATCAAAATTTGAGTCAGCTCATTAAAAAATAAGTATGCATATCTAACTAAAGTTATACCTTACTAGCTATAAATGAGGTTGTGCAGTAAGGTTTTGTTTTTCTCAACTTATTTTTGTTAATTTTTATCGGTTTCAGCAAAAAATCAACAAAAATCAGTAAAAATCAACAAAAGTCAACGAAAATTAACAAAAATCAGTAGAATCAACAAAGTTCAACAAAAATCAACAATCAACAATAAATATCAACAAAAATAACATAAAGAGAACATAGCCTAATTAAATTAAAAATATTATAAGTTGTGTCAAATTCGTCATTATATAAACAACTAGTTGTCTTACAAATTAAATAGGCAATACATCAAAGTATTTCACTCAACTTCTCTCTAGTCCATTTACAAGTTCTCTATCAAAATCAGCAAAAATTAGTAAAAATTAGCAGTGCAATAATAAATACTCTCAACAAAAATTAACATGAATAGAATATAGCCCTTTTTTTTTTTTTTTGGTGTCTGTAAGGAGGAACTTCCTTCTTACTTGGGCGTGGCTAAAGGGCACCTCCTAACGCACGGCCTCGGGTAGGCTCGAACTCGTGACCTAATGTATAAGCAAAAGTTTGTTTACCAGTGGACCAACACCTCTTGGGTAGAATATAGCCTTATTTTGGTACTATGTAAAGACACTTTAAAATGATTTTATCAAATTTATATTTGGAAAAAAAAAATGGCAAAAGATCCAGCTTCTTGTTAAAAGTGACCGGGGCTTAACTTTGAAAAACTTGTCATACAAAATTTGTGCTTCCAATCGCTTTCTCAAAGCATCGGGTTATAATATCAACCAAAATAAAAATTCAAAAAAGGTAGTACTAGGGTATTAGCCAAGGTATAACTCTGTTACTTCTTTTTTTTGTTTTGTTAGAGGACAATCTACATGTCTATTCACTTTTATTTATTTTTTTTTTTTTTTTGTGTCTGCAAAGAGAGACTTCCTCCCTTTTTGGGCATGGTTAAAGGTCACATTCTAACGCACGGCCTCGAGTATTCCACGAATAAATTCGTGTAGGTGCACCCCATGAGGCTTAAACACATGACCTGATGTATAATTCAAAGTTTGTTTACCAGTGGGCCAAACACATCTTGGGTATTCCCTTTGTTTATTTTGGTGCGTAGATGTCTATTCACTTTCGTAACATTGGATAACGCTGCCTGGATTGCACAAAACAAGGAAAAGGAAAAGGAAAAGGAAAGATATGGCCGAAAGGGTGGGTCCAAGTTGTTGCAAGTGTGACTCTGCGACCCTAGCCTACTTCTACTTTGGGATCGGTAGAGAATAAGATAAGACTCTAATTGAGTTGCTTCTGATCCAAGGTCTAGTCGAACTACTTCAATTAAGTAGTACTACTCCATTAAGGTGATTAATTCGAACTGTTGTTGTTGTTATCATCTTTATTATTATTTTATTTTTATTTTTATTCGAATAATAATAATAATAATAATAATAATAATAATAATAATAATAATAATAATAATAATAATAAGGATTTTTTGCAAGCAACCCCCTTATATAATACACATTTTGTAAAAAACCCCCTTATATAATTTTTTTTGTGGGGAACCCCCTTATAAGTTA
>BSSO01005121.1:0-13539 GCA_030267885.1 Mesembryanthemum crystallinum | reverse complement strand
ACTTGGCAAAAAATTTGGGTCACCGTTCTCATCTGCGTCACCAACGAAAACTTTAATCACCTGTAATGATACTGGACTGAACCACATTTGCAACATAAATATAGCAGCTAGCAAGACCGCAACATTGTGCAATTAGCATCAGATAGTTCCCACCCACGTACTCCCTCATTTCACAGTTCACACGCCTTCACAATTTTTAATACTCAAACTTTGTCAACTTTGAATATTAATTCATTTAAAAAATAGATTGTTTCATAAAGATGATATCATCATTTACTCATTAAATTATTGCATGAGGTTATATTATTATAACATTTAATAACTTATTCTAAAAAATTAGAGTTCAAAGTATGACCTCGGAGACTGCAAAAGTCAATAGGTCATATTGTGAAATGGAGGGAGTTTATGTTAAGCTTGTATCAGGGGAGAAAATTAAAGGGAGGGGGGGGAAGAGGGTGTTGTAATTCTTTAAGCTATGGAAGAGAATCTAGGAAACTCATCAACCCTACATTTTCAGGATAACGGGTCAATTCTAGAGTCTTTTAGTAACTTCTCCTAAAATACAATCCGAGCAATACTGGGCTGGGCCCCACTTACCCAACTTTGAAAAAGAAACCCTGAACTACATATGGATGCAGCAGCCATCAGATGATAACACAGCAAAACAATTAACTAACCACAAGAGATGGGCAGCTCCAAGGAGTCAACAAGACAGACAACATACCTTATAAAAAAGCCTGTCTTGAATTGCACCATAAGAATGGTCATTGCTCTTCAAGAATAGCACGCCCAAGATTTGTAGCAAGAGCTAGCCTCACAGTATTCAAGGCTTGAGGTGGCAGATCTGCTTCGACGTAGTCAGGACGCAGCCTTGACATTGATAATTCTTGCAGCTTATTCAACAATAAGTTGGTCTGTGAGACATCAAGAACAGGACCTTCCCGCCATGTAAGCAGCTTCAACTGACAAAAATAACAAGAAGATAACTAAATAAAATGTAGATGAATAACGTGCCAAAAAGAGCAAAGAAAGCAGATAACATAAAATGTTACATAGGATAGCTCGAAAAAGGATGGCATCAACTAAGAGCATATGCAATAGGATAACCTTGATGGGAATCAGTAGTTCTCCAACGCACACCATGCAAATGTTTGCTTTTAATGCCCAAAGAATCATTATAAATTCATTGGATATTTGTCTGGGTTATAAATAACTAAATTGATTGTAGTCCCGAGTAAAGGGAAACGGGAGATTGGGTTTGTACTTTCTTTCTCAACTTGCATCACAGACGCACTAAATTTTACTTCAACAATATAGAAGGTATCTCACCGAGTCATAAAGAAGAGGTAACCAGAACTGCTGAGGGGTAGATGGATTTTTCATGAGCTGCATAGCAAGAAGAGTAATTGTCATTTGACTGCATGAAGCTGTGAAGCCAGCCGTCGCAGTGATTCACATTGAAGCGAGTAGCAACGTTGCAATATCATGCGTAAAGATAGCTTGCATCCTCTACTCAAAAGTCAGGGATGCACATTGCACAGCACTTTAAATCCAATAAAAGACATACCAGAATGAGTGATTCCACAGCTCGCCGAGCAGCATCATTAGGCTTCCCATCACCAATCTGCTGCAAGGATTTTTTGAAATCTCTGTATCTGGACAAATCAAATATTGGAAAGGTTAACTTCATGAAGAAAACATCTATAAGCAACATGGACGTCTGCATCTAGTATATGTACTAAATATATCATAGCACACATACTTGTGAAGGAACTCCAAACCACCAGCAGTTCTTGTGTCAGAACCTAGTAACTCGATCAATCCTTCCCATTGCTGCAAGACAAGCTATCATAAATGTGAGTAACACATTCAATATTCAAGAGCACACGTAGAGGATCTATCATAACATTCAATGTTTTTGTTTTCAATTTTATTTTTATTACAGTAAAAAAATACTTCGAAACATTTCGAATAAATTTTGAAACGTTTCTTGTTCGACACGAAACGTTTCGTGTTTTACTCGAAACATACACGAAACGTTTTTATTTACTCCTCGAAAACTATTTGAAACGTTTCGTGTTTTACTCGAAACTTTTGAACTCGACACTTTTACGAAACGTTTTGCGTTTTACTCGAAACTTTCACGAAACGTATTCCGTTTTGACCGATACTTACTAGAAGACGTTTCGAGATTTACTCGAAACTGTACAAAAACGTTTTGTCTTTCGAAACTTGCTTGAAACGTTTCGCGTTGTTTGAAACTTTTAAAAACGTTCTTTACTCGAAACTTCTACGAAACGTTTCGTTTGAAACGTTTTGTGTCGTTCGAAACTTTTAGAAACGTTTTGTGTTTTACTTAGACGTTTCGCGATTTAAAACTTTTTTCGAAACGTTTCCCATCGGCGGGCAAACACATAACCTTGAAACTCTCTTCTGATATTGATTTCCCAACAAAATCAAACAACTGTTGAGCAATTTTGTTGAGGCGAATTTCATCCTGAGCTTCTTGAAGCCAGAAGATACCAGAACCCTTTCGACCATGCTTCCAGTGATGTACACCAGCAATCTGAGAAAAGAAACAATTGCAGTTTAAAGTGCAGAATGCAAGGATTGCTAAATCAGGATTAAAGAAGAGAAAGCCACTTAAAAACAAGTTTATGAAAATGAAAAATGTTAATTATTCACGATTACAATCTTCTTAATCTTCATCACAATGCCTAATCCATGGTGTACCTTTCTGATATTAGAACTGACAGTTTCAAGTTCATACAATCGGCAGATCTCCAGGTTCTGCTCATAGAAAACATAACAAACATCACTCACGAGTAAATGAGATCCTTTGGAAAGTACAAGTAATAGTTAAGGCAATGAATCTTAAACATGAACGTTACCTTGAGCAATCCTTGGTTGTGTTGTACTGGTTGCCTGTACAGTAAAATCTCCAACATCCCCATTCCTGGCTTGCATGATATCAAGTATACTGGAGCAATCTGGGGACAAGTCACAAATTTAGAACTATGAGCATGCTACATGTATTACATTCATTCAGAACGAGGTCATAACTTCAAATTAATCAATGTTGCTCAATATATCATTGGCTCAAGTTTAAACATAAACAATCTACAATTTCTATTGCTTCACTGCTGAAAAAAAAAAGAAAGAAAAAAAGCTTAGGCCCTGTTGGGGGTGGTTGCCAGTTGCCAGTTGCCAGTTTTTGGTTTTGAAAAATTTTCAACTCCTTGTAGAAATTTAATTTAAAGCTGATTTTTTTTGTGCTTACAGTTCTCTACTTCATTTTCAAAACTGACAACAAAAAACTGAAAACCAAAAAAAGTGGTTTCCAAAAACTGGTTTTGAGTTTTCAAAAAAAACTGAAAACTGGCAACCACCCCAAACAGGGCCTTAGCGTTTGTAGTTAATAAACATAAACACAAGGCATTTGTAAAATCAAAAAAAAAAAAATCAAAAATCGAAGGAATAGTATGTCCAGGTCATTATTGCCCCATAGGTTTAATTCAGGCCTAATACTGACAACTAAATCTATCAATTCACGTATTCACCTGCCAGGTTAGTTGATGAGAGGCTAGAACTTGAGCATAGACAAGTCGATGGAGCTCCTCAATACTAATTCCCCCCAAGTTATGCCGTACTTCATGCAAAAGAATTTCTGACTGATCATTTCCTGCTGTCAACAATTCTATGGCGTGGGTGACCATCCTAACAACACACCAAACTGTTGATTATTACTTGTCAATTTGAAATGGAAAAACCATTAAGGAAAAAAAAAAAAAAAAGAAAAGCAGGCAACACAAAAAGAGCCAGCTATGTAGGAGTTCAATCATCTATTTAAAGAAAGAACAAAAAACATTGATGAAGAAAGCTTCCCTTGTCACATCACATACTTTTTATTGTACTTAGCTACTTACCATGGACCAAAAGCTTTAGAGCATTCAGCTAATACAACCTGAATAAATTAGGAGGAAATAAGATCAAAGTACATCAGCACAACGGTAATAATGAGGAAACATTTTATGTGAGCTACAAGTTGAGAAAGCCTAATAATTTTGAGTGTTAATTCCCACTTAGAACAAGGAAAGTACAAGAAGAAAGAAAAGCAGAGAACATAGGAATGAAAAAGAGGCAAAGAGCATTGGTCCACCTCAGTATTTTCTCCTAGAATTCCGACCATAAGTCCCATCAAGCTATTGGGATGGGACACGGGCTTCAACTGGATACATTTCTGAGCCAGGCTGTACATACCTTCTAATCCCTGATTGAAAGCAAAGGTTCACTTTTATTTCAATGGATCATCAAATCCACAACTTCCAACGAGCATTAAAGAAGTGCATATATTTGCATATAACTTACCATTGTGAAAGGCCTAATGTATAGAAAGTGACCTATGTAAAGTTCAACCCAGTGACATGTTGCAGCAGAGAGATGCTCCGCATTTCCCAGCATCAATTGTAGCATTTTCCTCAAACCCTCCCTGGTTTGCTGGTGGTCACATTCAACCCAGAAAGCACTACATTCCAGCTTAGTAACTCGTGAACGCCATGTCTCCCAAGCCTAGGTATTTATTTAATATCAGCATCCAGTAGAACCAGATCTACTACTTCGCTAACATTGAGTAGCTATCAATAGAATAGGCATTAATATGAGCCTAGGTACCTTGATGAAGTCAGTCTTATTTCTATAGCATTCGCCCAATTTCCCAGCCTGTAATTCAGGACGTAGACGTGGCATTTTTGAAACAAGAACAACAACTGCCTCAACAAGTCCATTTTCTGTCTGTCAAGATGGAGAAAATTGATTAGGGTCATGTGTCGATCAACATCAAAGAGTAATTTGGATAAAAACAGCAAAGATGATCTCAATGGATGCAATTTCATCACCATCAAGAAATAATTACCTTGAAGATCATAAAGTAACTTCCAGATATTTCTCTAAGGTACATTGAAAAAAAAATGCCAAAACCTAAGGCCATGAGAACCCTAAGACAGCATGGGAGTTGGGACACATCTAATTTACTGTTTAGGAGTATTGTCTCCCAATCATAAGATTGAGGGTTTGATTTCTTTCGACCTTTGTGCCTCCTCCAAAACTAAAAACCATAAAATATACATATACATGGGACATATTTTGCTCTCACAACCATTATTATCCTTAAAGCACAGTCACATCATAACCAAGTGAAGGAATTTCAAAGAATTCATACATATACCAGGGCTTTTCCAGCATTTACCATCATCAATCACGAAACCACAGAAATTTGCCAATTATAACAGACAACAGAGGCCTCAAACAAGTAAGATATCTAGGCATTATGGGATCCAATAACACCTTTCTCAAGGAATTACAGAAAGTAACAATTCCAACAGAGGGAGTGACCAAAAACGCTTGAAAGATCAACCTAATTTACTGAAAATTCACTGTATGGTCCTTCATTGGGTGATGAGAAGTGAGTTCAGAAGGGAAGAAAAATGAACCCCAGGTATCAAATATGTGCTTCCAAGACTGAAAAACTAAAAGAGATGTACGCTATCAGCTTGGTAAGAGACTGAGCCCTATAAAATGGCATCTCCATCCATATCCACAATGAACCTGTTGATGAATCAATGGCTGCTAAATGAAACATGTTCAGCAACATGATGCTGTTGCTCTGTGTTATATCTAGTGCGGGAATGGAAAATTGTTGACAGCGAGGAATCATTTCATGAAGTATAGAGCAATACTGAAGAAAAAGAATTATACAGGAAGACACACATTAAAGCAAGCAAAATAAAGAAGATCATCAGACATCAAACGAGAGATTCAGATTGATGAATTAACTATAAGTCTATAACCCAAAGGAACTTCAATAGGCTTGGTGGACCAAGCAAAGTGCTTCATTCAACACTAGCTAAGGCAATCATGGTTACATGTACATGTGAAGTCAAGAGCTACTGATTGAGTAATTTCCATACCTCACGTCTTCCAAGCTGATCAAGTTGATATGACCCATGTAGACGCAGTAATTTCACCTGCAAGCGAAATAAGGAACTCAGAATATGGCCATGAATATGACACTCATATCAAGATCCTTCCGCATTTACATACCACAATCTCCAGCCAACCAACTGCTAGTGCAGATGACAAGCTATCCCAGTATTTTGGATCATCCTCTATGACCTGCATGGGGGTAAAAATCAGGTACAAGGTACGTTCAATCTCCAAAGTACTGCATCATCTGACTGGCCCTGCCTCAACAAAAGATTGGGGAGTTTGGGCAATACCAAATCCCACCTTAATCTACACCACTGCTTACTTTATTCCATTTTAGGTGGCAGCAAAGAGGAACAATAGTGCAAAAGAATTACCTGTAAGCGCAAAAGATTATGTTGCAAATCCACAAGTTTTGAGTACACTGTTGACTGAGTTTCTGCAAACAGGCCATCATAGTCCTGAGAAAAAAATGATTGATTAACCAGAACTCATAAAGCACAGGAAAAAGGAGATGCTACTACATTGCAAAGAGAAATATATAAGACAAAGCTGAAGAAAGATATTTACAGCTAACCAATCAACAACACGTTCAGGAAGCCAGGCTTGGGATTGTTTGTCTGCATAAAAGAGTTCCAATAGCTCCCATGCAGCCTTTAAACCACTTGGCTCCTCATCTACCTAAACAATTCAGGTGTATAAAATACTATATTAAGATAGAAAGAGAAGCTTCTTCAAATGACAAAGAGTCAAATGGCCAGGAGTGAATAAAAACCAACACAAAACTAATCAGTGTACAATATTATTGTCTTTCTTTAGGTACACTTCAAATAATGTGGCCGCAGATACAACATAATTATTGTCAGAATAGAATAATAAGTGAAAAAAGACCACATAATTACCGTCAGAATAGTTCTTGGGTCATCAACTGTTGAACTAGTCATTGACTTGGTTGTACCGAGAAGTGAATTTATCTCTTGGCTGTACTCCATCACATACTCCCACCTGACAACCTCAATGTCGTTAATAACAAATAGCAAGAATAGAACACAGATGACTTGCAAAATTTGAGAAGAGAAGGATCTTATTAAACACAAGTTAACAGTAATTAATAAATCAAAAATAGGTAAAAGACCTGTACACATAGCAAAGGAACCGATGGTAACCTAGCTTAGAAAGTGCAAGGATATGAAAAGGTGAAAAAAATCGAAACACCAAATCAAAGCCATCATCGAGAACTGTACATCAGGGAACTGACTTTTAAACTTTTAATATAACCAATATCCAGGAGGATTTACATCTCGGGAAGAGAAGTCAATCACAAGATGTTCCTGGGATTTAAGTTATGGTTATATGGTTATAGAGGAAGTTAAAAGAACCTTAATGGCGACACTCTCTAAGTACATTTACAAATACTGTGGGTGATATGCATTACCGAGAAAGTACTTCAATTTAACACGAATTGGGACCTTGGGCTCCATATACATAGAAATGATAGCATCATAGTCTTTAATAGTGAGCAAGCTTGGATTTTTTTTTTTTCAGACCTTCCCCTTCCTTTAGCTTCCTGTTGCCAGTAGAAACTCATCTGAAAGTAATAGGCAATTCAAAAACTGAACTTGCCACTAGCAACACCTTTTATTCTCCTCTTTTCCTTGCTCCCCGTTTTCACATTCCCTTCATTCAGCCTTCTCCCCAATGCATAATCCCATAATCCCGAGTAGAGAAGGAACTTGATACATTTCTCATTCTACACAATGCCACTCCGTGATTGCCACCATAGGGGGTAAAGTGAAATTTTCATAATTTCCAATTCCAAGCTCAAACTAAGTGTTTCTAAGTTAAGTGTTTCTAACTGACTTTTCTGGCTGTAAACCAATTGAATACCCAAACACACATAAAGAAAGTACTACAACAAAATGCGAAAAACAGTGCACAATTCGTCCAGTTGACTGCTTATGACTAGCATCTCCAGCAATAGACACCCAAATAAGCATCAAACATGAAAATCACATACTCAAACGTGAAAGCAGAATTCTTCCAGAATGTGAATATTCCATTACATTTCCACTAATCAACAGCCAAATAACTATAAGCATCAAATATAAGAAACCAAACACTCACAAACAATCTTCTTAAACTTAATCCATAACAAATTCCCTGAATGCATAAAATTCAGCTAACATCAATTACCATTCGACGCTCGACAGAGCAGCAACCGGCAACTTCGACATAGCCAACGCCGAATTCTTCCGACTCTGGAACACCGCAAAGGGAGTCACCGACCCATACACAATCCTCCTCCACTGCGCCTCATCGATGCCGCCATTCCCAGCGCCGCCGAGCTTCACCTCCACCACCTTCCCGCCGGAATCTTCATCTCCACCACCGTTGGATCCGCCATTGTTGGAGTTTTGAAAGAGAGAGACTCGGAGAGTGTTGCCGCGAGACCAGTTGATGGCGATGCGAGAAATCGGAGAAGAGAGAGAGTGTCGGAGAGGGTAAACCACCGGGAGATGCTGGTCGCCGGAGGCAGGAGGAGATAGTGGGAGGAGAGAGAAAGGATTGCCGGAATCTGACGCCGGTGCCGGCATTTTTGCCGGAGAGAGTTTGAAATTAGGGTTTTGGATTGAGGTTTTGGGAAGCGAGGGAAAACATAAATGAATGAAAATCGAAAGTGTTTTTGGTCTTCTGACTCTTTGTTTTGACTCGGTGTGACCCAAGTTAGACCCCTGTGCTACCTTTTTTTTTACTGAAAGTCTTTTCTTTGGTTTTTTTTTTTTTTTTTTTTTTTGGGTGCGTTTGGGTTATAGTACTAACTATAAGATGTACAAAAGCCGAGATGCTCGAGATTTGCGGTCTGTTATCATTTCTGTTTGAGTCATATTTGACTCTTTATAAAGAGAAATCCTAATACGTTTTTTTCATTCACAAAGCTCGAATTCAAGATCTTATTAAAGGAACTACAAGCTTCTTACCATTTAAACCACGAGCGATTGATTCAACATTTTTATTACTTATTGGTATAAGATAAGTTCTTTCTTTTCAATCTCTATTTGCAATTAGACATCTAAAACACTTGTATGCTTAAATGTGGAGTTCTTAGACATTGTATTTTGATATTAGTTACCCATCTTCATCCTTTAAGAAATTAAATGATCTTATACTTGCATTTTCACTAAAAAGAGAAAAAACAGGAATTGAAGTAATATGGGCCAAGGCAACTTTTTCAAAAAAAAAAAAAAAAAAAAAAACCTAAATTGCAAACATAAAAACTGAGTATGATTTTATTTAACTTCTCCAATCTCTGCAATTATCCACAAATTAGGAACTCATTTTGTTGGTGAACCTCCAGCCTGCTATAATCACAAGGGCAGCCTAGCATCTTATTAATGCATATATACATATGAACAAAATGGATTTGTATGCTGTTTTCATGTAATCTTATATTACTAAATGAATACAAAGCATCTATAAAACCTTCAACATCTCAATCTTTATCCATATTCAGTCTCAGAACATTAACCCCGGCGAGTAGTGGTAGAAGATTGCAGGTACTCCTGCACGATTTCTTGGATCTTCCTCTTCATAATTTTATCCTTCACCCCTGCAAGCATGTTTCTGTAGAACATTTCCAGTCGTGCTAGCTTGGCATGATCTGCAGACTCCAACATGTTCTCCCACTCTTGCGCGATGTCGAAACTACCAGATTCACGCAACGAGGCTGGAATGTCTCTCTCATCGATGAAAGGCCTGCCAAAGACCGAACCATGAAGTATGCTAGCATACCGTTCCATCGTTGAAAGTTTTGATTCCAAAAGCTTCATCTCCTCCATTGTTGAGGATAATGGTTTCTCACCCTTGGTCTCGGGTTTCTCAGACTCTTTGCTAGTGGAAGGAAAATCATCTTTGAAATCTTCCGATAATGGGGGCCACAAAACCAATGTCGGAGAATACGAATCATCCAACTTTCCATGACCTAGAACTCCACTCCTTCCTCGTCCCCAGGACCAGAGCTTATAACCATCATCAGCAACGAGGACAGTGTGGGCTGCGCCACATGCAACTTGGATTGGGCCAGGGAATTTCGGGCCATATGGGCCATTACATGGGATTAACAACGGTAGAAGCGCGTCTCCATGGTCGGTCCCGGTAAAACTCACATCAGGGCAAAGGCCGAGACCCTTCTCCATACCCCATGACCACACTTCCCCAGCAGAGGAAACTACACTGGTGTGGAACAACCCGCAATCTACAGAAACAAAATACATGTTCTTAGGCAATTCTTCCACAGGTTCGGGGACAAAGACGTTCTGAGTGTTACCATGTCCAAGTTGACCATTTTCTCCAAGGCCGAAAGTCCAGCAGACACTTTCCAATGTGTCACTGGGCGTCTTATTGAAAGTGAGCACAACAGTGTGAAAGGCTCCACATGCCACCTCGTAGGCTGCCCAGATAGATCCTTCACTGAACATTGTAACAACTTGGGGACGTGATCTGTTCTCTGTGTCTCCCAACCCTAGTTGGCCATGGTTATTGCTACCCCAAGTGTAACACACTAGATCATCAGCACTATATGTTTCCCCAGCACTAACTAGAGCAACAACATGCTCGTTTCCACATGCCACCTTAACGACTGTGTGACCATGGAAATCCCAAATGGGAACTGGAACTGATATACTTTCAAGCATGAATGTATCATCCGAGGAACTGCTTAGTGGAGGACAGTTACCCCACATCCAGAGGGTCCCAAGGTTATCAATTGCTAATGACATCATTCCACCAGCTTTGATTGCAGAAACCTGAAACCGAAAACAAAGATAAGTTTTTTTTTTTTTCAGATTCCATCGCCATTGGTCACTTTTGCATAACCACAATAGGGTTTGCCATCTACCTTTAATGGGGGTTTACTCTTTCCTTCTGAGTCATCACCAAGTGACTGGGATGAATCCAACCCAACAAACTTATCTAGTTGACAGGGCACTGACATATTCTCTCCATCAAATCCAAGCTGACCATCTATAAATCATCACGTATTAACAAACAAAAAGAAAGACAATAACAGCTCAGTTTACTATTATTACGGCACGTAGAGAAAGAGTTGAAAACAACAGCATAATAAGAACATTACAAGTATTGTAGCCCCAGCACCAAACTGATCCATCATCTGCAACCAATAAATTAAAAGAGTGAGAACAAAGTGGAAAGGGGGCTCTTATAGGCAACTAAAAACATCAGTAAACCATAGCATTCAAGTGTAAAGGAAAAATATGGGTTTAGGGATCCTGTAAGTTAAATAGTTTATTTAAGCAAAAACTACACAATAAGATCAATTCCTTGCGTAAGTAAGCTGTAAGCAGAATTTCCGCTAGCACATTAAGGATCATTCATGAATTGAAAAGAACAAGGGTGGTATTTAATCCAAATTGGGGTAAACGTACTGCAGTATCAAGTATAGAGGGTGGTGGGCATACAGTTCAAAAGAAGGATGTAGTGTATCTGAGTCATGTTATTACTAAAGAATCCCAAAAGTGAAAACAAGTTATACAGTTCACTTGTTACTAAAGAATCCCAAAATATCAATGCAACAAGTTTTTTTAATATTTAGCATCCTTAATGCCCGAATCCTTATTACAAGAGGCCATGTTATTCATAAGCATGTTAAGCACTCCCACTACTGAAAAGTGAAAACAAGCAATTAGATACAAAGTGAGCACTAGACAGCAGACATCTAGAACCACAACACTGCAAGACAATTACCCCAGTGCCTCTCTCGAGACTCCCACTTAGGACACGGTGGGGTCAGGTATGGAGATTACAATAGGCCATTCCACTCCATCCTTGACTGAAAATGCATCAATCTTGTGCTACTTCGCACCGACTAAGAATCACATAAGAGCTTAATGAGCCATTTTAACTTGGTCCTTTTTAATCTAAATCTAAGATTTCTTTAATGGACTACACTTAAAACCACAAGCAATATCAACCAAAGCACCAACCATAGATAGATCATGAAGCTTAAAAAGTGAAGCACTTTGTAAGCCAAACTGCCAAACATGAAAATGGCTTCTATCAACATCAACTTTGGTTCCTATGTCAAGCAACCCATAAGCCATACTTTACTAGCTCTTCAAAGTTCAAACAGAATCAAAAACCAATCAAGCGAGGCGCAAAGGCTGATTCAAAACGGTTCCACTCACCAAGGCCCTATTCATTTTATCGGTCCCATATTGCAATCAATTCAATTCTTCGACTCACTTTTTACAGTTCATACTCAATTCAGTTCACTTATAGCACAATTCAGTTCCAACAAACAAAGCCTAATCAATTACAAACCCAATTACACTACAGTATCCAACACCCACCCAAGTACTATAAAACAATTAATCCCACTAAAAACACCAACCCAAATCTCAATTCCAACTTTCCCCCTAAAAAAGGCACTAAAATATCAAATACAACTCTAAAAGGACAAAGAAATTGAAGTATACCAGCAAGAGCAAGACTATGATAAGCGCCAGTAGCAACAGCAACAAACTTCATAGCTTCACCATCATCATTAAAATGGTCGAAATTGACAGCAACCGGAAAAACCTGGTCGGAATCGGACCCAGTACCGAGTCGACCAAATGTGGCCCTACCCCATGAGTAAACCTTGCCGTCGTCGGCAAGTGCGAGAGTGTGAGCTTCGCCGGCGGCTATGGCGACGACCTTCAGTCCCGGGTACTTCCTGCCATTTTCGTCTTCCATTTTTCTCTCTCCTAGTCGTCTTCCTTGTCTCTGTTAGTGGGTTTTTGGTGTAAATTTCGTTGTTGATGGAGAGAGATAGAGAGAGGGAGACGGCGAATATCAGGTGACGGAGGTGCTTTGTCTTCTACCGGACCGATGCTTCGATGTTACGGCTATCAATCATTCAGCTGGTATACGTTACTTCGGCATAATTAGTTGTAGCTATTAGTCATACCTTTAAAAAGAACGTTTAATCTGTAACTTTTATCCAAGAATTCGCTGCTAAGTAAAAGTTGTGAATTAAAAGTTGGTATGAATAGCTCAAAATAGTGATTGCTTTAAAACATAGTATTTGATAGTCGAGAGAAAAATGAATAAATGATCAGCTATAAGCCGTAAGTATTACTCAAAAGTTAGTTGCGGGTGACAAACATAACTTAATTTTTAACCCCTCATGAAAGGCAAAGCTCTTATAAAAGCTAGTCAAGTTTTTCTTACGCCAAAATGTAAAACACTTCCAAAAGATGTCAATAGCTGCATGACATATACGGAGTATAAGCTAAATGTAATTAGTTTAAGGATGATGAGTACAAAAGGATGTCCATTTTATCATTTTGTTTATATAATTAGTTTTTCAGTTCAGCTCATTTTTACAATTTATTTTTCCTTTCACAATTCTCATACCTTAAGAAATCTCTTAAATTAAGGCATAATGAAATAACTTGACTGAGGGCCTGTTCTTTTCGACTGAAACTGACTGAACTGAAACTGAACTGAACTGAACTGAACTGAACTTATTATGACTGAACTGAACTGAACTGAACTGAA
>BSSO01005120.1:0-13542 GCA_030267885.1 Mesembryanthemum crystallinum | reverse complement strand
GCAAATCGGTCCTAAAATCCCATAAATTGACCGGAAAATTGAACAATGGGGGTAGGTCATGGCCATAATAACTTATAAGGGGGTTCTCCAAAAAAAAAAAAAAATTATATAAGGAGTTTTTTTTACATAAAGTGTATTATATAAGGGGGTTCCCTGCAAAAAAATCCTTAGTTTTATTCTTCAAAACAACACTATCAACTACCAAAACATAAAGACTTAAACTCCATGATGTAGTTGGTCTTGCCCAAAAATCCTCATTTCTTATCTTCTCTACCCACATAACCAAATAAAGCCCTATATTATATGCCATACGATTGGACTACAACTTCAGCAACAACAAACCTAAAACCTGAAGCACATTTCCGATCAATTCACTTACAATAGTTTTCTCAACTTCAAACATTTACCTCGATAGAGATTCCAATAATTCACCCAAAACAACTCATATACCAAAAATGTCAAACCCCAAACATTTTTCTCAACCTACACAATCAAATAAAGCCCATACTACATGCCATACTGTTCGACAAGACTTTAAACAACAACCAACCTCAAATCGTAAGCCCATTTCCAATCAATTCACGTCCATATAGTCTCCACAAATTCAATCATATTTACCTCAACAGAGATTTCAATAATTAACCCAAAACAACTCGTACCAAATATGTCAAACCCCAAACATTTTTCTCGACTACATAACCAAAAAAGCCCATCATATATGCCCTACGATTGTGCAAGACTTCAAACAACCAACCTCAAACCCTAAGCCCATTTTCGATCAATTCGCGTCCCAATAGTCTCTTCAAATTCAATCATATTTACCTCAACAGAGATTCCAATCATTCACCCAAAACTACTCATATACCAAAAAAGTCAAACCTTAAACATTTTTCTCTACCTACATTTCCAAATAAAGATCATCCTATATGTCATACGATTGGACAAGACTTTAAACAACAAACAACCTCAAACCCTAAGCCCATTTCCAATCAATTCACGTCCCAATAGTGTCCTCAAATTTTATCATATTTACCTCAATAGAGATTCCAATAAATCACCCATAACAACTAATATACTAAAAATGTCAAACCCCAAGCATTTTTCGCGACCTACATACCTCAACAGAGATTCCAATAAATCACCCAAAACAACTTATATACAAAAAATGTCAAACCCCAAACATTTTTTTCTACCTACATAACCAAATAAAGCCCATACTATACGACATACGATTGGACAAAACAACAACCAATCTCAAACCCTATGCCCATTTCCGATGAATTCACGTCCCAATAGTCTCCTCAAATTCAATCATATTTGCATCAACAGAGATTCCAATAATTCGCCCAAAATAACTCGGCTACCAAACCCCAAACATTATTCCAAGTTACCAAAGACCTTTGCTATTTTCCCAAAAACTTCCACCACCAAGTTCTTCAATACCCCAAACACAAATAAAAAAAATTAAAGAAAGAATACTACAAGATCCCCATAGACCAACACAATGATACTTTCCAACACTACATATATATATCCCTATGAATTCAATTCACTTTCCTCAACCCTATGAAACACAAAAATCATAGCATCAAGTAATCAATTCTCAATTCTCAACTCTACCATCACTCCCAACAAGTCAACTCAACGTACATTCCCTTCTATATCTTTATTTCTTTTCACTTCACAATAACACCATCAACGACCGATCCATAAAGACTAAAACCCCATCGTATATTCAATCTTTCCGCAACTTCTCATTCGTTATCCTTCTTTATGCACATAACCAAATAATGCCTATACTTATGCCGTATGATTAGGCTAGACATCAAACAACATCCAACAAAACAAACCTCCAATCCTAAAAGCCCATATCTTACAACAAGTCAACTCAACTTCCATTCATTTCTATACCTTTATTTCTTTTCACTTCACAATAACACCATCAACGACCGATCCATAAAGACTAAAACCCCATCGTATATTCAATCTTTCGACAACTCATTTGTTATCCTTCTTTATGCACATAACCAAATAACGCCTATACTTATGCCGTATGATTGGGCTAGACATCAAACAACATCCAACAAAACAAACCTCCAATCCTAAAAGCCCATATCCGATCACATTTACATTCCAACGATCTCCACAAATTCAACCACCATTACCTCAACATAGTCAGTACTTCTTAACCTCAAACATCATTCCATGTAAGAAATGATCTTCGCTATTTCCCAAGAAAGTTCCACCACAAAATTATTCAATATCCTACCGAAAAAAGGAGAATACTTCAAGATCCCGTAAGATCACCACATTGATACTTTCCTAAACTACATTTACTATCCTGATGAACACAATTCTCTATCCTTAATCCTTTAAAAGGGTAAAAATCATAACATCAAGTAATCAATTCTCAACTCCCCCATCATTCCCAACAAGTCAATTCATCCTTCATTCCCGTTTATATCCCCTTTATTCAGTTATAATTAGTTTCATTCACTTCAAATATAACACCATCAACTACCAAAACATACAGATTTTTGAACTCCTTCACATAGTTGGTCTTTCCCAAAAATCCTCAATTCTTAAATTCTCTACCCACATAACCAAATAAAGCCTATACTATATGTCATTTGATTAGACTAGACTTCAATCAACAACCAACCACAAACCCCAAGCCCATTTCCAATCAATTCAGGTACAATAGTCTCCACAAATTCAATCATATTACCATGGACAGAGATTTCAATAGTTCACCCAAAACAACTCATAAACCAAAAATGTCAAACCCCAAACATTTTACTCTACCCACATAACCAAATAAAGCCTATACCATACGCCATACGATTGGATTAGACTTTAAGCAACAACAAACCTCAAATCCCAAGCCCATTTCCAATCCATTCACCTACAATAGTCTCATCAAATTTAATCATATTATCCTCGACAGAGATTCCAATAATTCACCCAAAACAACTCATAAATCAAAAATGTCAAACCCAAAACATTTTTCTCTGCCACATAACCAAATAAAGTCTATACTATATGCCATACGATTGGACTAGACTTCAAGCAATAACCCACCTCAAATCCAAACATTCCGACTTATTCATGTACAATAGTCTCCTTAATATCAATAATATTTACCTCGAAAGAGATTCCAATAAATCACCCAAAAACCTCATACACCCAAAAATGTCAAACCCCAAACATTTTTCTCTACCTACATAAACAAATAAAGCCCATACTATATGCCATACTATTGGACAAGACTTCAAACAACCAACCTCAAACCTTAAGACCATTTCCGATCAATTCATGTACAATATTTATCCTTCTCTATGCACATAACCAAATAACTCCTATACACTCCTATACTTATGCCAAACGATTGGGCTAGACATCAAACCACATCCAACATAACAAACCTTCAACCCCAAAAGCCCATATCAGTTCACATTTACTTTCCAACAATCTCCTCAAATTCAACCACTATTACTTGGACAAATATTCCAGTACATCTTAAACCTCAAACATCATTCCATGTAACAAATGATCTTTGCTATTTTCCAAGAAAGTTCCACCATAAAATTCTTCAATATCCCACTGAAAAAAAGGAGAATACTTCAAGATCCCCTAAAGACCACTAAATTGATACTTTCCTAAACTACATTTACAATCCCGATGAACACAATTCTCTTTCCTCAATCCCTGAAAAAGATAAAAATCATAACACCAAGTAATCAATTCTCAACTCCCCTATCATTCCCAACAAGTCAATTCATCCTTCATTCCCGTCTATATCTCCTTTATTCAGTTATAATTAGTTTCCTTCACTTCAAAATAACACCATCAACTACCAAAACCTAAAGACTTAAGCTACTTCACATAGTTGGTCTTTCCCAAAAATCCTCAATTCTTATCTTCTCTTCCCACATAACCAAATAAAGCCTATACTATATGCCATCCGATTAGATTAGACTTCAAACCATAACCCCATTTCCGATCAATTCACGTCCCAATAGTCTCCTCAAATTCTATCATATTTACCTCAACAGATATTCCAATGATTCACCCAAACAACTCATATACCAAAAATGTTAAACCCCAAACATTTTTCTCTACCTACATAACCAAATAAATCCCATACGATTAGAAAAGACTTCAAGCAACAACCAACCTCAAACCCTAAGCCCTTTTCCTATCAATCACGTCCCAATAGTCTCCTCAAATTCAATCATATTATCCTCGACAGAGATTCCAATAATTCACCCAAACAACTCATATACCAAAAATGATAAACCCCAAACATTTTTCACTACCTACATAACCAAATAAAGCCCATATTATATGCCATACGATTAGAAAAGACTTCAAACAACAACCAACCTCAAACCCTAATCCCTTTTCCAATCAATTCACGTCCCAATAGTCTCATCAAATTCAATCATATTATCCTCGACAGAGATTCCAATAATTCACCCAAAACAACTCATAAACCAAAACTGTGAAACCCCAAATATTTTTCTCTACCTAGATAACCAAATAAAGCCCATCCTATATGCCATACAATTAAACAAGACTTCAAACAAAGACCAATCTCAAACCCTAAGCCCATTTCCAATCAATTCATGTCCCAATAGTCTCTTCAAATTCAATCATACTTACCTCAACAGAGATTCCAATAATTCACCCAAAACGACTCATATACCAAAAATGTCAAACCCCAAACATTTTTCACTACCTATATAACCAAAAAAAAAAGCTCCTTCTGTATGCCATACGATTGGACAGTTTCAAACAACAACCAACCTCAAACCCTAAGCCCATTTCCCATCAATTCATGTACAATAGTCTCATCAAATTCAATCATATTTACCTCGACACAGAATCCAATATTGCACCCAAAACAACTCATAAACCAAAACTGTCAAACCCCAAACATTTTTCTCTACCTACATAACCAAACAAAGCTCATCCTATAACAATTGGACAAGATTTCAAACAACAACAAACCTCAAACCCTAAGCCCATTTCCGATCAATTCGCGTCCCAATAGTCTCCGCAAATTCAATCATATTTACCTCAACTGAGATTTCAATAATTCACATAAAACAACTCATATAACAAAAATGTCAAATCCCAAACATTTTTCTCTACCTACATAACCAAATAAAGCCCATCCTATATGCCATACAATTGGACAAGACTTAAACAACAACCAACCTCAAACCCTAAGCTTATTTTCGACCAATTCACGTCCCAATAGTCTGCTCAAATTCAATCATATTTACCTCAACAGAGATTCCAATAATTCACCCAAAATAACTCAGTTACCAAGAAGTGTCAAACCCTACATTATTCCAAGTAACCAAAAATCTTTGCTATTTTCCCAAAAACTTCCACCGCCAAGTTCTTCAATACTCCAATCACAAATAACAAATACAAAAAGAATACTACAAGAACCCCATAGATCAACAAAAAGATAATTTCCTACACAACATTTATATATCCCTGCGAATTCAGTTCACTTTGCTCAATCCTATGAAAGATAAAAATCATAGCATCACGTAATCAATTCTCAACACCACTATCACTCCCAACAAGTCAACTCATCTTTCATTCCCTTCTATATCTTTGATTTTTTTCACTTCGCAATAACACCACCAACGACCAATTCATAAAGACTAAAACCCCACCGTATATTCGATCTTTACGTAACTTCTCATTCGTTTTCCTTCTCTATGCACATAACATAATAACTCCTATACTTATGCCATACGATTGGGCTAGACATCAAACAACATCCAACATAACAAACCTTTAACCCCAAAAGCCCATATCTGATCACATTTACATTCCAACAATCTCCTCAAATTCAACCACCATTACTTCAACATAGATTCCAGTACTTCTTAAACCTCAAACATCATTCCATGTAACAAATGATCTTTGCTATTTTCTAAGAAAGTTCCACCACAAAATTCTTCAATATCCCATAGAAAAAAGAAGAATACTTCAATATCCCCTTAGACCACCACACTGATACTTTCCTAAACTACATTTATTATCCTGATGAACACAGTTTTCTTCCCTCAATTCTTTAAAAAAAATAAATATCATAACATTAAGTAATCAATTCTCAACTCCACCATCATTCCCAACAAGTCAATTCATCCTTCATTCCGGTCTATATCCCCTTTATTCAGTTATAATTAGTTTCATTCACTTCAAAATAACACCATCAACTACCAAAACATAAAGACTTAAATTCATTCACATAGTTGGTCTCCCAAAAATCCTCAATTTTTATCTTCTCTACCCACATAACCAAATAAAGCCTATACTATATGCCATATGATTGAAGTAGATTTCAAACAACAACCAACCTCACGACTCAAACCCTAAACCCATTTCGGATCAATTCACGTCCCAATAGTCTCCTTAAATTTAATCATATGTACCTTGACAGAGATTCCAATAATTCATCCAAAACAACTCATACACCAAAAATGTCAAACCTAAACATTTTTCTCTACCCACATAACCAAAAAGGATCAACGATATTTTACATGTAAATTAAACATTGTTTAACCATTTCCAATTAGTTTAATCACTTTATTATACCAAACCAGAAACAGCAGCAATCAGTCGAAGGTTGAAAAAACCCATAGTAATCTATTCATAATGCATTTACTACAATATATGTAAAAAAAACCTAGCATTTATCTCGTAAAACCACCAAATAGCTATTAGGAAAAATAAAACAATAAAACCTTACCAAGATTAAAGGTTTTGAGAAGCATTTGCAGAAACCGTGAAATAGAAGCGAGAGCAGGAGGATGATAATTGTTCTGAAAATTGCGGCAGCGAATACAGAAAGTGAGAAATGTAAAGATGGAATCGACAAACGGAGCAAGAGAGAAAAAAGAGAGAAGAAGAAACGACGGTTACCTGTGATTGTGACTGACATAAGCCGGCGGTGGTTTCCGGCAAGGAGCAGTAATTTCCGGCGAGAAACAATAGTTTCCGGCGAGAAGGTCGCCATTGATGAGAGAAGGAGAGAGCTTGGGCTGTCTCTCCAGCGACCGACTGATGAGTGAAACTGTGAGTGAGAGAGTGGGAAGAAATGAAAGGGGAAAATGAAAAAAAAAAATGGGTTGAGTCGGTCAAATGGCAACTAACGGCTATATTGGCACTTAACGCGTTACGCGGCTAGCGGCTAGCGGCTAACGGCTAACGAGCCAGGCTGGCGATTGATATGATTAAAAAATAAAATAAAAGGAATGGTATTGTTCTCTTTCAAAAACAGAAAAATTTGCCGCCAACCCCCCTATATAATCACTCTTTTATGAAAAGCCCCCCTATAAAAATATTTTGTAAGCAACTCCCCTATATCGCATTTTCCTTTAAGAATATCCCCTCTCCGGCCACTTTTCCTATTTTCCGGCCAGATTCTAATTTGTGGGCGAAAATCCCCCTTGTCTGATATAGCCCTCCCATTTACCCCGCAAATTTTTAACTACACCCAGGTATAGCTAATTAGCTACACCTTAAAATTGCAACTTCATTTTTTATCACATGTAACTTCATTATAAAACCCTTGTGCCAACTTCATTATCTATATTAATAACTTCATTACAACTGTTTTGTAATGAAGTTGCAAGTGATAAATAATGAAGTTACACTTGTTTGGGATCCATTGGCTATAGCTACTCTAGGTGTAGTGAAGAATAATTGCATTTACCCCCTCCCCTTTGTTTTTCTCTCCCTTTCCTTCCCACTGTCTTCTTTTTTATGGCTTCCGTGATTCTCTTCTGTAATTTTCGACTCCAGTGAAGAACTACCCTATTGATTTTTGTGAGTTTGATAATCTATGGAAATTTTTTTCTCTCCGTTTGGGTTTCTCTCACCCCTCCTAATTTTTTGAGTTTGATAATTAGAGCAAGATTTCGAGTAATGTGAATATTAGGTTGTTTGGATTCGGGTTAATTGAAGATTATAGGGTGAGATTGAATATCCAACATCAGTTGCTAATCTTTAATTGGATGTTTTTGGCTTTGCAACTATGAAAAGACATCTACTTTGCTGAGATATGGGACATTTGCATGACTTTCATGAGGGAGAAGAAGTTGCTCAAATCCCCTTTAATTCAATGTTGGAAATCAAACTCAATGATGGAAATCAAATGTGAGAAGGATTTTTTTTCTTCTTCACCAATACCCAGACATTTGGAGGGAAGAAAACTAAATGAAAGGATTTATCATGCAGGGGCATTTTCGTCCAAAAATTATCAATTTGACCGAAAAATAGAAAAAGTGGTCGGAGAGGGGGTATTCTTAAAGGAAAATGAGATATAAGGGGGTTGCTTACAACTTTTTTTTATAGGGGGGTTTTCACAAAAGAGTGATTATATAGGGGGGGTTGGCGGCAATTTTTTTCTCAAAAATACAAGATACTGATTACTTAAAAAATAACAACTCACGATTCCGTTGATTTTTGGCAAGTGGAAAGATATATTACTAGATGAAACAGCAAATACAAGTAAAAGTCGCTTACAAAGTAAAGTAAAACCAACAAAGACAGGAAGTGATACTAATATTTGGGTTGCCAGTACCAATTTTTAGATTACCAGTACCATTTTTTGTTTGTCCAATACTATCCGTTTGATATATCAAACAACCTGATATGATATTTTGTGAACAACTATCCTAAATACAATCTTTAGTAAAGAGGAAAATCACATCAAATAGAAAAGTAAAAGATAAGGCAAAAAAGTCCAGTCGAAAATCCCATATGAATAGAACTCCTGTGTTCGCCATTCAGGTGACATGACCGTGCTCTATTAAGAGTAGAAAAGTGCTCTGATACCACTTGTTAGGAAAAATATAGAGCGTACAGCGGAAGCGATCAAAGATCACAAACAATTGGAAGTATTAGAGAAACAATAAAAAAAGGCAAAAGTGAGACACAAAATTTAACGTGAAACCCGAGAACCGGGAGAAAACCACGAACAACAAAATAAGTTCACTGTAGAGAGAAGTACAAGAGAATCCTCAAACCCGCGGGCAAACGAGGATTTACAAGAGTTAAAACTTTCAACTCACCAAAACAATAAAACTCTCTCAAAGAAAAGATAGTGAATACTCGGGATGTGATCCCAAAAGGGATGATCCAAAAGGATGTTTTCAAGGTGGTAGGAGGTCTCCTTATACAGGTCGTAGAGTTTGACCAGTATTAGAAAACCCAACTCAACTAAAACTCTACTTCCTAAATAATAACAAAAGTAATATTCCTAATACAACTCAAACTAGAAATTAGGAAATTACAAAAATTAGAAAAGTAGATCTTGATATGGCTTGACTTGGGCAATAAGCAAAGACTGAACCCATTAAGGAAATTGCCATTAACAAACCATTGAGGTTTTGGGGCATAATTCCCAACAATCAACATGCTCCTATGTGGAACGGTCATGCCACCCTATTCTCTGTAAAATGAGGGTTCCTAGAGCAGCTCTGCTGCGATGCTCATCCTCGTCGTTCTCGACTCCAAGCTCGTTAGTTGTTCCACTTTGGCTCGATCAGTCTCGTTTCACTTATTTCTTGTCCATTTTCCAGATTGTGCTTTTGCGTTAGTAAGCTTTTGCCAACTGCAGCTCGTTCCCAGAATCTGCATAGGAGTAGTACAGTAAAGATAATTGCGTACTGAAGCTATCATTGAACTTGAAGAGCTAAATGGTTTCAAAGTTTTGTGAGCAAGATAATGAAAGCTCTATAGATCCATGACAAGGTCAATAGCTAGCTCCGCAGCTCGAGCTTGCTATGTTCTTGCCTTGCTGACATTACTATCAACAAACTTAAAAGCTGTTTATGTTGGGTGCAGTACAATATAAAACAGGGCACATGATACTGATGATAACTCTTTCTCATCAAACCAAGTTGCATTACAGTCTTAACATCGATAAATAAACGTAACTCTACAGTCTATCGATCGACGACTTGCAATCTAAGTTGATTAATACTCAGGCGAAGAGGTCGTCAGAGTACTTGTCAAACTGATTTTACAATCTGATTGGAGCCGGCAAGTCTGTTTCTTTATGTACTCCAGAAACCAGTACATTACATGTTGCCAACTCCTTAAAAGTTTTCATTCCGTGGGTACAAATTTTAACCTATTATATCTAACCAGCAGGCCAAAACCTTATTTATGATGTCAGAGTAAAGTTGCAAACACGATTTTGAGGACGAAAATTATAATTAATGAAATTAATAGGAATATTCATGGATTTATCACGAGTGTGTTCATAGATATCCTTATTCATGGATTAAAATTTGCAAGCCAAATAAAAAAATCGAGGCATTCAGGAGAATAATCCCTTCTGTTTCATCTAGACATTCATCAAGCTTCTAGGAGTGAGGTAAGATCAATGGATAAAAAATTATTATAAGTGCATTCACCCTGAATAATAAATATAAAAGTCATTCGTTCATTCTGCAAGGCTGAATTTTTGTTTAAACAAAACAGTTTCCACAGGACCAAGAAATAAGGCTGCAAAAAAAACTAACCTCTTTAGAAGTGCATCGTAGCTAACTTCGGACAGCTAAAAGGTGTGATACGGAACCAAGGAGGTATGGTTTCATGCAGTTTTGACATTCTCGAAGGCACGCTTATCAGATTTTCCATGTGCACTAACTCGACTACTTTGAGACAAGTGAGATCTTGCAACCAACTTGGTAGAGTTTCTAAGCTACTAAAGTAGCCCAATTTCAGTTCACGTAGCCGAGTAAAAAGTGCAACTTGAGATGGCAAATTTCTAACTCTTGGCCACCCAGTCAAGCACAGTTTGTGCAGAGACCTTGCTAGGGGACTCGAGTTGTTGATGTATGGGAATGGGAAGAAATTGAGCTCTCGACACAACGGACCAATCTCCACTTCTATGAGTTTACCGAGCCCAGATAGCCCTTGTGGAAGACTAGTCATCTTTGAACAATAGCATATTTCCAATCTGCATAAACTGTTCAAGGGATCTAGATTTGGAATACATTCCAAAATAGGGCATCTGCCTATCTTTAATGTCTCCAAAGAGTTGAGGCTCTTCAGATCTGAGAATGAAGTCAGACTATCACAGCCCCAGACGACCAATACCTTGAGAGAAGGGAACGCAAGGGAGGTTGGTAGTTGTTGGAGGTTACGACAATAGTAAACTTTTATCTGCACAAGATTGTATAGTTGCAAGACTCTTGAGGATCTAATCCCTGTTAGCCATGAAGGTAGCTTCTTGCCATTGTAGTACCAAATACTGAGGGCTTTTAGATTCTCATGAGGCTGCAATTCTTCAAGCACGTCCTCGCAGTTGGTGAGACAAGTAGCATTGTATGACCATGCCAAGTCTAATTGTTGAAAATTTGTCTTGCTCCTCAAACTTACGTTTCGTGCTTCTTCCCTGCTTGAGACATGTTCAAGGTGCCAAATTGCTAAGCTTCCCTTAAAGCTATTTAACGAGCAAATGTCACTGATTCTCTCACCCCACTTTCTTTCCTGACCAAGCCTTGAGAGTGTACTTGGGTTGGGTTCTAATGACAATCTTAGAAAAGAATCCATGACAGAAAATTTCTCAGTGTAAACATGTCTTAAATTGACAAGTTTACCAAACTTTTTCGGAAATATAGGATATGCTGACCAGTATTGACCTGCTGGACATTGATGCCTTAATGTTTGCAAATTGTAGAGCTTGCTAAGTGCAGCAGGAAACTTCGTAATGTTGTTTTCGGAGACATCGAGGTACCTCAGATGCTTCAAACAGCCAATTGAATCAGGCAATTTAGATAAACCAGCATCCACTAAACTCAAGACCCGCAGACACTTTGCATATGTTAGTATCTTACTCGGCTTTTCGATACGCAAATATTCAGACATGAATGTACGTAGGCGTAGGTTCCACTTCAGTTTCGGAGTGAGGACTTGTTCAGCTACTAAAGATAGATGTAGGACATCCGAGGAGATGTTACTCAAGTCAACATTTTCTGTGAGTGTCATGCACTGTTGTCTTGAAATGGACTTTGCTAGAGCATGGACAACATCATGCATCTTACAACTCACTACATTACCATGCTCATCGAATTCCACATCCTGGAAAAGGGAGTTATTCAGCAAAACATGGAAGTATGCATTGCCAATGCGCTCCATTTTATCACAAGGTTGCAAGAAGCCCTGAGCCATCCATAGTTCGATTAATTGCTCTCTTAAAATAAAGGTATCCTCTTGGAAGATAGCACAATATGCAAAACAACGTTTCACAGCCTCAGATGGTAGATAATTGAAGCTCAACTTCAATGAAGGCAAGATTCCATTATTATCCTCTAAATTCCATATTTCACTTTCTTCAATCTCCTTCCACTCTTCCAGACTCTTACCCCTTAACAAGTCTCCGAGGGCTTTTATTGCTAACG
This sequence comes from Mesembryanthemum crystallinum, assembly GCA_030267885.1. Classification (NCBI taxonomy): domain Eukaryota; kingdom Viridiplantae; phylum Streptophyta; class Magnoliopsida; order Caryophyllales; family Aizoaceae; genus Mesembryanthemum; species Mesembryanthemum crystallinum. Next base: position 1,096 of record BSSO01005120.1, on the reverse strand, counting down.
GGATGCCTGCACACTTTGCAACCATTCTTCTAGCTTTAGGCACCAAATCAAAAGCTGCATCTATGTTATGGTGTATTCTTTGCTGGAATAAGGACCAACTATTATTAAAGCTAAGGCCCTTCAGCTGATATATTAGAGGTTCGTTTGCAGTGGTCGATAGTTGATCCTCGATATGTATCTCCATGGTTGCTGCTACTTGGAGACTACGAGAAGTAGCCAAAACCAGTGATCCCTTGGACCGACCAACATCTAGCAATACACTGCTCAAAGACTCCCACACATTTGATATTGAATCCCAAACATCATCTAGTACCAATAAATATCTTTTTCCTCTCAGATTCTTTTCAAGATCTCGTACTAAAGCTTGATAACTTGATTCATGAGATGTTTGTTCACCAGCAAGTTCAAGCATCTTTACTAAAATCCGCTTCACCTCAAAGTTATGGGATACACATATCCAGATTCTTTTCTCAAAATATTCCCTCACTTTGTTTGTGTCAAAAACTCGCTTGGACAAAGCCGTCTTACCAAGACCTGACATAATTTTGACATATAATTACTAGGTATATTCAGTAAATATTATTAGCACACAATTGGAATTTGATGATGCTCACACAAAAAGATGTGTATAAAACGTATTCGATACATTTGTGAGTATCCATGCCATAGGTAAGAAGAATGATATATCATCTCATTTTCATCCCTCATAGTTCATGCAAGCAACAAAACCCAGTGCCAAGAAGTCCACTTCCCTGTTCCCTTCACCCTATTCCCCCCAAACCCACCCCATTCTCCTACACCTCTGACAGTGGTATGCTTGCATTTGGTGATAATTAATTACTACATATTGTATAGTTTATGTCAAAAGTTCCTATGGAAAGATTTTTATTTAAAGAAAACTCAATGATTAACTGGTGAGAGAGAATATTCTTTTCATGCAACAATTTTCTACTCTGTTAGACTATTCTATCAAAGTTGTTTAATTCTAACAAATGGAACATGATTTTAAAAAATGAGAGAGGTGGTGAAAATTACTCAAATCATTGGAGCCTTTAGTTTTTCATGGGCTTCCAAAAACAAAAATAGATAAGTGATC
>BSSO01005119.1:0-13542 GCA_030267885.1 Mesembryanthemum crystallinum | reverse complement strand
AAAAAAAAAAAAGGAAAAGCAGAACCCGAACCTGCTTTTCGGGGCGAACCCATCTGCCATCGACCCAATTCCTGTGGACACGCAAATCGGACGACCTAAATTCCATCTCATCGGGAGGATTAGAGAAGAAGACGCGATAACGGCAGCCGCTATTCTCTTGCCCGTTGGTGACAACCTGAGTGACAACCCCAGTCCACCACCCATCTTGGAAAAACGCATCAACGACGTCGTCTACCTCGAATGAAACGCCATCTCTGTCATCATCGAAGGGGGGTTTCGGCCTAACGAAAGTAGCATCAACGAATTCCTTCAAAAGGGCAGGCCCATTTTCGTCGGAGAGCAAATTCTTGTATTCAACGAACACCTGTTGTTGTTGCTGCTTGGATGATGTGGAGAGAGAAACAGAAAGATGTTGGGGTTTAACAACAGTGGCTAAGTACCAGGCGCCTCTGAAACCTTCCTCGTCAGAGCTGACTTCGACCTCCGATCCAACTGGGAAGAGAGAGAAATTGTGGTTTTGGTTTTGGTGAGAGGAATGAAATTGGGTTTTGGTTTTGCTACTGCTGCTGCTGGAGCTGGTGGTGGTGATGGATTGCCTTCGGTTTTCGAGTCGTTTGGTTTTGGGTTGCATTTTTTTTGGTTTGGGACTCGTTGGGTAATGTATGTATTACAATTTACAACATTACATTAGGGATTTTACTGATTTTTAGCTTTTAGGGTTCGTCTTTTTCTCCATTGATTTTTAGGACAGCCACGCGATTGGGGGGTGATGTGGTGGTGATTGTTTATTCTTTTGTTCTTGGGTTTTGGCGGGATTAATCGATTGGGGATTATAATATTTTTTTGGATTTGAAGTAATATAGAAATTTAGGGTATACTAGGATGTTTTAAGAAAATCAAGATTTTCTTAATGAATATACAATGAATATGAAGATCTTAAACCGCGGAAGTAAAATAACAGTTTTAAAAAGTAACGTGAAAGTAATAATAGTATGATTATGATGATTGACGTCTTCTTTTTCTTTTGGTTTGGGGGAGTAACTACAAATAAGTGACAACAATCAAATGAATGAGTGATTGATTCATCTAATGTGATGCTCCAATGGTAATATGAAGCCAAAACTGTTTATACCTATTTAGAAAGCAATCGTGCAGCGGATTGGTTTCCAAATCATGGACTTAAACTTACGTTAGGACTTCATTTTTTTAATACACCACCCAGTAGAGCGACGTATATGTAATTGATAATGTAATTGCCATTCCGTTTGCTAAATGCTATAATGATGTCAATATGAAAGGGCTTCTAATCCATTTTTTTCAACTACAATAATAAAAAGTTCAATAGGAATCGAATATCCAACATAATGGCGGATATGAGACATTCCTAACTAACAATCTATTTAATAGTTGTTCTTACTTCTTACTGAATCATTGAGTTCATGCAAAATATTTTGGGAAACAACATTTAGGAGAGAGTGCAAAATAATTAATACATAGCCAATCATGAGGTTCTATCATAAATTCCACTATTTTTATGCCCTTGCGTTGCAAGGGGCTAGTTGTATGCATGAAAAACTTATCAAGTATATGAAGATTACCGAATTAAGATAACCGAAATCGTGAACTTTACTAAAATAAAAATAATAAAAAAAATCTTGAGACGATTCTTTGTGAATGTCGTAAGACTTTTTGAGAGCATTTCCTTAAGATTTCCTATTAGACAAATGTATGCACACCTAACTTTTTTTAGAATGACTCAGTCATTTTGTTAATTACTTTGTATCATATTGAGTAAGTCTTGTTATGATTTCATAAGTCTACTTATTAGCTTCACGAATGTAAACCAAGCAATCTTAATAATTGTGATAGCTTTAGCTATACCTAGTAATAAACAAACTAATTAGTTGATTGTATTATTTCACTATTTTTCTTAGATGGCATGATCGAGTGCATGAGTTTATCTACACATTACTATATGAAATACTCACCAGGTGTCTAATTATTAACTGCACCTAGTTATGTCATTTGTAATGATTCATATTTTTGCCATATAGTTCTTTTTCTTTATTTTTTCCCCTAAATAATTGATTTGCATCGTTTTAATATTGTCTACTTTTATATTTCATCTTTACAATACGATAATATACCACATAATATGACATTTGCATATTAGATAAATAAACTCATACATGCATGAGCATTCATTTATGAAAGGAAAAAATCAAAAAAATTAAAAATAAAATAATCATGTACATAATGATTGTTTATAATAAATTTAATGTGTTTATTTCTTCATGATAGATATACATGCATCAATTATGTACTTGACTTTACAAATTCCAATTTAGCTACATGAACCTACAAAGTTAATTATTATACATTAATTGACATGATGACATAGAAATACTTGATGACTTGGCAATAAAATGTGGCTGCTCACGTGTCAAGCGCAGAATTCGCATGATTCACTTATATATATATATATATATATATATATATATATATATATATGATAGATTTGCATAGTAGAAAAATTAAACTCTACTGGGATTATGAAACAAAGCTATACCTTAAATTTTGGATGTGGACAATTGATCTTACACCATTAATTTGATTTCAATACAATCTCATGATCGTTAGAACATTGAATGTTATATGTTCAGTTCATTGTGGTATGGTAAAATTATTGGATTGAATCTAAGTTTATCATTAAAAGCATGGTTTTATTCATATGGCAAACAATTAATGATGAATAATTTGCAACTTCTATTATCAACTATTTTTTGTTTACCTATGCGATGCACAAGATTTGTCATAAGTGGTATATTTTGTAAATTGTAATTATTTTTCTGACTTGGACTATATGTTTGCAATTGTTGAAGATTGCCTAATGGAATTTGCACTTTTTTATAGTTAAATTGAATGGTCTTCATGATTAAAGGCACCAAATTTCAAAATCAAAGAGCGACAAAATGTTTCCTTTTTAGGCTATATAAAACTAGTAAAAGAAGCGTTATTAATATTTTTATATTACTAAAAACCATAGGCCACCGAGATTAAAAGTTGAATTGAATTTGTTTAAATAATGCGGTAATATTTTTTTTTTTTTTTAAGAAAACTAAGTATTTATCAAAAACAGGCCCTAAAACGATGAAATGATTCACAAAATGTCAAGCCACATCTTGGTAACAATCTAACAAAGTAGAGCAATATCGTTTCATTAAGACTTGGCGGAGGAGGGCAACTATCTGTGTGGCTGACTTACTTGAGAGCTTCTCTATTCTCTAACAATGGTGTCTCTAATCTCAGCTGGCTTGGTCGTGCCCAAGACCCCATCAATTTCTCTCTCCAAATCAGCAGTTCAATCTCACAAATCTCCACCATTGATTACTTTTGGGGAGTTCAAAAGACCGAATTTTGTGAAGAGGGTCAATTTCAAAAGGGCAATTAGAGCATCAAGCACAGATGGATCACCAGGGTTGTACTCTGCCAAGCAATTCGAGCTTACAGTGAAGAATGTTGATTTGGTTCTCGAAGACGTACGCCCTTATCTCATCTCCGATGGTGGAAATGTGGATGTTGTTTCTGTTGAAGATGGTGTCATATTGCTCCAACTTCAAGGTATTCTCTTGATTCTCATGTGGGCTTCTTTACATTAGATTTTGCTTGTTCTTAGATTGTTTTCCAGTTTTGGTTCTAGTTCATGTATGATTTGTGGGTTATATCAATTGGCTCTTGTTCTATATTTGCTTTATTCATATGATTGGTGCATGAAATTACCTGTGTAAAGACTAAAGATGTAGGAGAATTTTCTATCTAATTGCCCTAATGAGTGCAGAATAAGCAAGTAAATATTGTAAGTTGTGTGGATTTATGGTCTTATTGAGGTTGGCCTCTCACAAGGAATTGAGTAAGAGAGAAACATATTGATGGTAGATGTCCACAATTGGCATCTTTGTGAATTTCTACACTATGTAGACTTGCCTGCAGTCCAATTGAAAAGAGCCGCAGAAAAGCGTCAGGGGAGCAGGAAACTAAGTGTTCATTTTTAGCACCTCGATGGGTGAATATATGTGCTTGATTCTCCTTTATGTTTGTGTTTTCTGGTAGTGGTTCTGCTCATAACAACAACTGTTCAGGGCGATCCAGCCACTAGTTGGGTCTTAAAAGGTAAAGATGTGTGCAACCTTATCCTTAACCAACTGAGAGTTTGAGACTATCAGACTAGTATAGATGTTGTTTCCAAAAGAAACGGTTTGGGTAATTTGAAAGTTTCATAGGGATTAGGGAAGGAAAATGAATAGTGGTGATACTATTCAATTGAACATTGAAGAAAGATCAGTAGTAACTGAAGGATGAGGGGAGAATGATAATAGTAGTACGTTTTCTTCTGATTACAAAATCGTTGTTTTGCTTTCTAGTTCCAGAAAATGAATACCCAAAGACTACAGTCCCTTGTTATGAAACCAAGTTTGCTGCTGATCTAGAGAATTTGGGATTAAGATATTGAGATCCTATAAAGTATAAACAAGAAGTGCTTTCTGCTCATTACTCGTTATTTGAGTCACTTGAAACAAACCAGCGTAATTGGCATATATATCTTGATTCTTGAAATTGTTAGCTGATGTTTTGCTAGTGATTCATGTGCCTTTTGTTTGGAAATACAAGATGAGTCTTTTTTTTGCTAAATGTGTCCACCTTTGTATGCCCACAGCACTATTTATTTCAATTTTTGGGGAGTGGGGCTTTTAATGTATTTACAACTTGCTGCTTTCATAGCTGTAAGTGCTTTGAGAGTGCATATGAGAATCCTTCAAAGTAAAAGAAAAAAGGCTTCTTTTTCAACACCTCTGAACATTTTATGATACTAAGTACTATTTAAATGTTGCCTGCCACTTCGTGGCATGATTGTTTGTAGCATTTTTCTCATGTCTCTTTTATGATTGTTTGTAGCATTTTTCTCATGTCTCTTTTAGTTCCAACTCCCTGCATTTACAACTTATATGCTCGAGGGAAATCATTACTTCTTACACAGTAAAGAGCAAAACTTTGATGACGAATTGTATTGGAAGATTAAAGAATGGATGAAATTATCAATCTCAGGAGAGCATGCACCGATGGTTGCTTTTATGCTCATGCTTATTTATTTTAACCACATTTGACAGGAATATGGGGTTGGCATTAAAGATTGTCTACTTGTGTCTTGTTGGTCTTTGCCAATTGAAAGATTTTGTATGAGGCTGTTTTTGTTCTTTTGGGGTTAGATCATAGTATAACTTATCTCTTACAGTAATTTCTTAAAAGAATATCTTGTATATTCCCAAAAAAAGATAAAAAAGAAAAAAAAAAAAAAGCAAACTAAAACACATAGCTTTTAGTTAAAAATAGTGTTCATGAGCTTTCTGAAGGATCAAGAACGATGCCCATCAGAAATCTCTGCAGTTACAAGTTTTAATAAAACAGCACTAACTCAGTCTCTAAACATGATGAGAAGTTCTTGTTTTTGTCAGTTAATTATATGAGATAACTCATTATGTGGAGATGATATATGCTATGTTACTCCGACTCTTCATTTTACCTCACTATGTGTGTCGGACGCTTGACACTCCATAAATACGTCTTCCAGAATTTCACTCATGTTTCATAATTGCCGTATCCCCATACCCATGTCCACAATTATGATAGATTCCCAGTGTCCAAAATTTTGAGCCATGGTGAGTCTAACACTTGGATCCGTACTCCGACACTCGTACCCATTTTAGGGTAACATAGGATATGTTTCTTATTGATAAACTTGCAAATTGAACTAACTTTGGAATGACCTCTTGATACTACTAGAGTGATTTTGTGGATCGATTCTGCATATTCTGCTTTCTTGTAGATAGAGATATTTTCGTGGAAAGTGGGAAGGTGTGACACATCTCTGTTTGACTGAGGAGGCTCTGGGATAATTTGCAGAATACTGAACTGGCGACTCACTATGAAGATTACATGAATTTTATTTACAAAGTTGAATATTGAAAATTACCTCTTCATTTATTGGAGCATATTTGGCCTTCTTGCGGAAAGTAGAAGGTCTGTAGGAGAGACATGATATTCTATTTGAATGAGGAACCTATGAGATAATTAGTTTGTCTTCCTATGTTTTCGTTTGCGCGCCACCCTTTGGCATCATTGAGAGCTTATCTTCCTTTGCTGCAGCTCTATGTTTTTCTGCTCTGATAACTAACTTTATGGAAGTTTATTTTGTCCAAGACATTGAACTTTTACTTTACGTGAAACCCTGTTCATATGCATCTCCAGATTGAAATGGAATGAAGTAGGTTGACACAACATTATGTATTTATTTATGTTAAATACTGTTAATCAAACTACTACAATTCGTTAGGTCAGATTTTTGATTTATCTGATTTAAAATGCATGGCAGGAGCATGTGAGAGTTGCCCTAGCTCAACTACCACTATGAAAATGGGTATTGAAAGAGTGCTCAAGGAAAAATTTGGCGATGCTGTGAAGGATATTCGGGAAATCAATGAAGAACAAGTGAATAAAACAACAGTTGAGGTATATATCCTTCAAATGTACAAAAACTTGTTTTGTTGAGTGGAAGTTTAATGTTACTTCGCTGTTGCAGACGGTGAATCGTCATCTGGATATACTAAGACCTGCTATTAAGAACTATGGTGGAAAGGTGAATGTAATAGCCATTGAAGGTGGGGAATGCACTGTGAGTTATGAGGGACCTGAGACTATTGCCTCAGGCATCAAAGCAGCCATCAAGGAGAAGTTTCCAGATGTTGTGAACGTGGTCTTCACTAACTAGGTGAGTATCACCTCTGCAAACTTGGTATGTAGTATATTCTTCGGTTCAAGTTGTATGGGCACATCCTTGTTGTACTATTTCTGGAACACTTGTACTTTGCATCATAATTTGTGTTTGGATTTCACTTTTTCTGTGAAACAATGTTTTTTCTTCGAATCAAAGTTATCTGAACATCCATCCTACATAAACTACAGTACATCATGTAGTTACTGATGTTTTCTAATTCATTAAAATGATACACTCATGCCATCAAACAGAGAAGTGTCCCTAATGGCATCAGATCAAACTGGCTTCCGCCGGATGCATTAGCGAATTGGCATGCAGCTTTACTTTTCGTCATTCACATCAACAGCAGCAAGAATGATTGACTTGAGCCATCGTGAAAAATTGATCAAGAACGGTGTGTAGACAAAATAGCAAGTGATGGTCCAGCTGACAATGCCCTGCATAGGATAATCCAAACTCTTGATTCACTTTTTCGGGATGATGTTGACAATGTAAGTAGATTTTGTTTTGAGTTACCTCTCCAAAAAGTTGTATATTTGCTTGGGGATAGTACCATAAGTGGAAATACCTGTCATTTAGCAGATAAATATTTTGTTAGAATCATAGTATTCTGCTACAATTTTGTGATACATATATTTTCAGTGTCATTTATAGCCTTACTTCATGATTGGAATCTCTGCCAGTGGGCAAGCAAAGCCTATAATGCACGCCAGGGTAAACCCGAACCACGTCCTATCTGCTAGAAACCATACAAATTCTGCTGCTGCAAACAATGCATATGCTTCGACATTGGGGGGCACGCCTGATTTGTACATCTGAGCACTCAATTCAATGAATAGGACCAATGATCTGTAATACAAAGCAAAAGCAGGGAGGATTGTCTCAACTTCTTGTAATTGCTGAATTATCAGATAAAATATCGTCCATCATATTGCTATGTAGATGCATATCGATTTATGATGATTGGTAGAATGACTAACATTAGAGAAACAACTGTTTTCCCAAGACTTCCCTCTATATTTGCATTAGCAGGTACCCTCTCATCTAAGTAGAGTTGGAACATGCCGACAGTGCAATAGAATAATCCCAGAAGGAACGGAACCTGTGCCAGTTGAACCAATTTAAGGGAGACAAAGGAATGAAAGAAGAAAAGAAAGAAGAAGAAGAAATCCAAACCCAGATGTTGGTGTGCAGAGGACCAATGTGGAGCGAACCATTCTGGTAAGCCACGAGGTTAACCCGGGAATGGAGACCATCGATGAGGGGACCTAAGACGAAGCCTGAACCGAATAAGGAGAGAGAAAGTGATGGCCATGTGGTCTTAAGGCTTGCTCTGCTCTGCTTCTTCAAGCTGCAGTGTGGTTTGCTCACGACACGGAACGAGCCTGATCTCCTTTGTGAATTTCTGTGGACATGGAGAGGAGGCAAACTGGCATTGGAGCAAAGAGCAAGGTGATAATATTGCATCTGTGCTACTTACAGTACATGTGAATATGTGATACTCTCCAAGTCTCAATAGCGTGTTAATCATTTGCTGAGTTTCATTGAGAGATTTTCATTAGTCCGCCATTATCCATTTTAGTTGAAGAAGTTGTTCCTCAATAGTATTTGTCTCGTAGCTCCAAGTGCATCAAAATATCTGAGCCACACATAAATGGACAGACGAAAGGAAATTTATAATTGCATTTTCATGTTGGGACCACTCTAAAATGAATGACAACCAAATTAGCGTAACATGAATCACGAAAGAGTATTGATGAGATATTTAGTTTTGTGGGGAACCCCTTTATAAAATGCACTTTTTGGAAAAAACTCCCTTATAAAAAATTTATTGTGGGTAACCCCCTTATAAAAACAAAAGGCCATGACGAACACCCCTTAAATCATTTTTCGACCAATTTAAATGGAATTTTGACCGATTTATCATTAGCCTTTAAGCGTATATTTATACAATATGTATTTAAATGATGAGGGTAGATCAGTCAAAACTTCATTTAAATTGACCGAAAAATGACTTAAGGTGTGTCTATCATGGCATTTTGTTTTTATAAGGGGTTCCGCACAAAAAAAAATTTATAAGGGGTTTTTTTCCCAAAAGTCTATTTTATAAGGGGGTTTCCCACAAAAAATCCTAGTATAAACAACATTTTTGCAATACCGCAAGACACGGTTGTTTGCTGTGAGACAAAATGATGGGCTGTATTTATAATAGTATTTTGTGATATTTTTGCAATTACATGTACGATTTTACGATCACAACTATCTAAATTCATTCAAATATTTATGTCAAAATACTACATATCAATATTGAAATGGTACAAGTTAGATTGTAGGTGTATAGTTAGCTTTAAGGCATGGTGCCTTGTAGTTATACAGTAATTGCGAAATCTCAACTTTTTGGTGTTTTAGGCCGGCAATACATCACCAATGCCTCTGTTTTTACTTTTATTGTACATGTGTGACATGTGTGACCTCAAATAAATATAGTACTAACATAAACTACAATTCGAATATTTTAATTGTGTTTAGTTCCACACTAGTCGGATTTTTTTAAGTTTGATTTTGAGGTATAATTTTATGAATCAGGAAGATAAGTTTAATTTTCGATTTCAAGGGTAGTACTTTCAAATTTGTGCTTACCTCCAATTGTAGGATCAAGTATTAATGACGTCCTGTGTATTTTATGCTATTTACAAGCAACTGATGGTTGTTAGTTTTGTATGGACAAAGCGAATCAATTCGCCAATTTCAAACAATGATATTGTGATTAGAAGTAATTTATGTCAAGACAGTGATTGTCAGCAGTGATGGTGGGAGTCATACTCATCACTTGCTGGCTTTTTATATTATTTTATTTTTTTATCATAGACTAATGTCATTATATTTGAGCATAGATGTATCGACATGAGATTAGAATCCATAGGAATGGGTTGAGACTTGACAATTTTTCGTAACGCTATTATCAAAAGTTTGATGGATTAAGACATGAGATAATTAGTTTGTTTGTCTTCCTGCACTGCCCTCTGGCATCATTAACAAGTTACAGTATTTGTTGTCTACAGTCTGTGGCTATTGTTCTTCTACTTTAATTTGATGAATATGTTTTATATACATGTCTACATTGGCATGGAATTCCACTATACATTCAAATGAAATAGGTTGACAACACATTCTGTGTACTACTTATTATTATTATTTCTGTTAATTACCGTTAGTTGAACCACTCTAATTCCTTTGCTCAGGTTTTTGATTCGGCTGATTCATTATGTACTATATAGCAAGAGCAGATCAGCAGATAAGAGTTCCCCTAGCTCAAAACCCACCATGACAATGACAATGAGTATCCAACAAATGCTCAGGGAAAATTTTGGCGATGCAGTGAAGGATATTTGCGAAATCAATGAAGAGCAAGTAAATAAAACAACGGTTGAGGTATATGTCCTTCAAATGTATAATACTTATGTGACGTACCAGTTTTATTGAATGAAAGTTTTATTTCTACTTCGCAGTTGCAGTTGCAGATGGTGAATCGTCATCTTGACATACTATATGACCTGCTATTAAGAACTATGATGGAGAGGTGGACGTAATAGACATTGAAGGCGGGAAATACACTGAGGTACCGGTATGAGGGACAGGTGACCTTTGTGTACGTAGACGAAAAAGCAACAGCTGTAGAGGCCCTGCATATTACAACCAAACTATAAGCTATTATTGTCTAAGGCAACATTATTCTTATTTTGTTTGCTTGAATTTAAAGTGGTTCTAAAAGATTTAATCGCAACATTACATAACTTGAGATTAAACATAAACAGCAGAAAATGCATTCAAAAAAGAGCAGAATTGCTGCAAGTTAGATGCAACTGTTTTACTGACCCCAGTTTCCTACTATAATATATGAAGAGCAGGATTCACAAAAGATGGAATTTAAGACAAAGCCATAAACTCCTAATCATAAACAGCAGGAAAAATTAAACAACCTTATAGACCAGAAAATTAGAAATAACTACACCTATATGTAACCAAACTATTTTAAAACGTTTGACACTAACTTTAGAAATCAGGCTTTCTCACTCACCACATTCTCTGACCAGCTGTGATAGCCTTTTTTATGGCTTCCAAGTCATTTAAGCTGGATTTCAGTTGCATTCCAACCCTCTCCGAAATCCCCTTGAGCTGGTCTCTAGTATCCCTTGCCCGAATCATTCTCCTCACTTTCACATAATTATCAGAGCACCACATAGTTCCATAGTCGCACAATTTCCAATCATTGTAAACCTTAAGCAACGCAATATGGTCTCCAACATCTCCATCATAAAATCTCATTCTTGCACTATCTGCTTGGACTTCTTTGCCCTTGGGACGGTAAAAGATTGAATCTCCACCAGTAGAAATTAGCATTGCTGCAATTGTGATAATCTCTTCTGAGCAGTTGTAGTGGTGATCAAGAAAGGGGTGGAACGTCCGTCTTTATGAAACAAATTGTTTGCACGAGGGTGTTGGACAACTGATAGTAGTGAGGAGCAACCTCAAGCAGCCACTCCGGTTTCAGCTCTGTTACCAGCCTTATATACTTGTTGTTTGTTGTTGATACCAATTCGTGATAGATAACCCAACCTTATGGTGGGCTCTGCATCTGTGCAAAATATGAGCTCGGGTCAAGGTCAACGTTCTGAGGATGCTTACCAATCGTCCTATAAGATGATCCACTTTTTTGTAGCCTTGCAGCAGAGTGAGGGAAGAAACCAGCTACGATAGCCTTTTTTACGGCCTCCAAATCATTTAAGCTGGATTTCTGTTCTAATCCAACCTTCTCCAAGATCCCCTTGAGGTGGTCTCTAATATCCCTTGCCTGATTCAAACTTCTCACATTAACATAATTATCGTGGCACCACATGGTTCCATAGTCATGCGATCTCCAATCATTGTAAACTTTAAGCAATGCAATATGATCTCCAACATTCCCCTCATGAAATCTCATCCGTGCTCTATCTGCTTGGATTTCTTTGCCCTCGGGGCAGTAAAAGATTATCGAATCATCTGACCCAACAGAAATTAGCATTGCCGCAACTGTGATTATTTCCTCGGAGCAATTGTAGTGATCTGAAGCAACTATCATTTTAGAAAGCATGGGATCATCAACAATGGGATACAATTCTGCCATTCTTCTCCCAACTTGAGTCAACTGGCCTAGCCTATCCAGAGCACCAAGTGCATACAGCAAATCAAGAGCTTTATTCAACGACTCCCTTGGGGGTCGATCCATAAAATCAAACGACAACAAATCATCGATACCAAGGCTCTTAAGTAAGAGAGCCATATTTGCAAGATTCCTATGCTGAATTTCAGGCAAAGTAATATCTTCCATTTGTTGCAAGTGGTGATTAGAAGTGTACAACCTGAAGCACCTACCATCACCAGGACCAGTCTGTCCACATAGAGCTGCACGTTGATATGCGGATGCCTTAGAGATGTTTACCACCACCAACGACTCCGTCTCTGTCACTGGATCAAACAGCTTGCGCTGGCAAAGTCCAGAATCAATCACATACTTAATATTGGAGGTCGCCCCATAAATCAAACTAATAAGTGATGCCTCAGCATCATTTGTGGCCAAGAAAACCTTACGAGCACCGTGAGGAGTAGGCTGCTCAAACAGCTTGGAATCATATTCAATTTCAGAGGCGGCCGCGGAGCATATGATGAGTTCCTTGGTTTTACAATGCTGCCTCAATAATATCTGCTCTTTTGCTGATTCTGTCTCCTCTCGACGAGGTAGAAATAACAGAATATCACCAGGAAGCGGCTGGGTGACAATGATTTGCAAAGCAGAGCATTAATTGCAGCATCCAAATAGTTATCTATCTCAGATTTTCAGCATCGACATCTCGGGTACTACGGCTTGAGATAATAAGTAACTTCAAATCAGGGCGAGCACGAGCAAGAATGTTGAGCAGGGCTAATAATACACTGGTTGAGAGTGTCCTTTGATTTGCTTGATCAACCATGATGATGACACTGTATTCGGTAAGGTTTGGGTCAGCAAGAAATTCATGCAATAGCATTGAATCCGTCATAAATCTAATGGAATTGGAATTGGAATTGGAATTGGAATTGGAATTTACCATATGATCCTCCTCCAGACCTATATGCATCTGCATCTGCATCTGCTTGGAAACATGAGCAGCAACTGCTTTGACCGCAAAACTCGATGGTTGTTGTTGAGTACATCCAATAAGTTTTCTTCCATCATGTTGTTGTTGTTGTTGTTGTTGTTGTTGTTGTGTATGGAATCCATCTTGATAGAGGAATTGTGGGACTTGAGTGATGATTCCAGAACCTGCATCTCCTACGATTACAAGGACTTGATAGTCTCGAATCGCTTGCAATAACTCCTCACGGTCACGGTATTTAAAAGAATTGGGTGATTAACTGCAAATTAGATCTTCCTACACAATCAAACAAGCACACCAGATAACCTACCTAGGTGCCCATATTTATAGGTTACCAAAAAAAAATCCTAGTACAACTACAATTAGGAAACCCACCTTCCTAATCCTACAATATTCCTAATACAGTATTATTAAGTATTATTATCGAATCAAAACAATACTTATCCTACAAAATACTCCGTATTGTACTGCCAAGCCATAGTTTGTGTCGTGGCCTACAATTTACAAACACCAAATTGTCCTCCAAAAAAAAAAAAAAAA
>BSSO01005118.1:0-13542 GCA_030267885.1 Mesembryanthemum crystallinum | reverse complement strand
AAAAAAAAAAAAAAAAAAAAAAAACAGAGGGAACATTTGCATTTCCTTTTTTTTTCTTATGAACTATTGGTTTAAGTTCCTATGAACTTTTAGTTCATATCTTATGAACCATTAGCTAATACTTTATGAACCTTATGTTCAAGATTTATGAACTATTCCAGGGTGTAGGCAGCGCTACCTACACCCAGGTCTAGGCAATTGGAATTGAGTCCGTTTAGATTAGACTTTTTTAAAATTCGGATTGGATTTGAACTGAAGAAAATTTTAAAAAAATGAATATTGGACTTTGGATTTGGATTTGGACTTGACCCTTTAGAGTCCAAACTCCAAAGTTCACAGGAATGCAAACGATTATTAGCATTAAAACTAGCGTTACCAAATTTTCCTGTATTTCGTTTCTCTGTCTGTGCAGCATTGTCTGCATCTAAATTCACTTCTCTAATGCAATTCAGCACTTCAACATTTTCAAAGTAATGCAACTCTTAAATTGAAATCCGGATTTTCAAATCCAATTCTTAAATACAACATTAAGCTAGTTGTGAATCAAAGTTAAGCTTCATATAACCATGTCTGGATGAAGCCAAACTGTACACCTTTCATTTTTACTTTTCTTTGTGGTTGCTTAAACTTCATGATCATTAAGCATTTCACTAGGACACCACATTTCTCAGTGCCAAACAGCGATGTAAGGAAGGAAATGATTGGGGGGAGGGAGAGAGATAAGAAACATGTATGCACATTGATAAGTAATTAAGATGCGAGGTTGGCGTAAACAACCATGATTTACAGTTTCGATCTTTCGATCATCTTGTTGCAGAAAGTGCAAAAATAGCACTGGAATTGGAACTCTAATCTTGAACAATAAAGAGGAAGCACCCCTCAATCGCAAAAAGAAGGATGAAAAGGAACACAAATAAGAATGATCCCACAAATAAGAGAACAAAATAGAATGGGGATGAAAAAATGGTATAAAACATCAGTTACACTAAACAAAAGTACTCTATATAAAGCACATGAAGGTCATGTAGTAACATTTCATCAAAAACCAGCAGCAGATCTACACATTAGAAGAATCAAACAGAAGCAGCAATATCAGCCCAACTGTAGACCCAGCACATGGAAGGGCAGGATTGAGTTGCTTCAAGTTGGAATTTATACCTTACATGGGAAAACCTATTGCTCACGGAAGGGAGGATCGAGTTGCTTCAAGTTGGTAATTTATAACGTACACAAGGAAAACTATTGCTCGTCATTGGGCATCTCCTGGCCAAGGCCACCTTGGGCGATTCTATAGTAAAGGATACCCATTGTTGCCATACATGCCCTGCAACAATCATGGAGTCCTGAAGCAGTCAAAAAAAAAAGTAGAGAAATGTATTTTCAAAGTACTATGTAAGATAAAATTTGAAGGACTCATTATTAGTGTTTTTCAGACTAGTGTTTGCTTCAATGGAAACCTGGAAGACTATCAGACTAATGATAATGGAAACTGGAAACATATACCTACAAGACACCTTGAAAGAGAGTAGAAACCTAACAGAACCTAGTAAGCCCAAAGTTACAGTGTTTGGCTGTACCAGAAAACACCATACAGAAAGATATGCACCGTACCATCTAAGTATCTACTCCAGGAAGAACCATGGACAAATGCATTTCCTAGCAAGACAACCCTTTAGGGAAATAGTTCCCTCTTGAATATTCACAATCTCTTCCTAATCCCCAAATTTGTTCTATTTGTATCCCTTTGTCAATAGGACAAGTCATTATGCACGCACATACACACAAAAAGCGAGTAAGATCAGGGCACAAGGCAGAGAGAACAAGAAGACATGCTAAAGACGCAAGAGCAGATATTAGCAAACATTACATTATGGCTATAAAAAGGAGAATCTTTCTTGGATCCATTCTTGATGATTTCTGATGCCGTGAACGGCCTTCCGTAACATCATCAGCGTTCAACGAGTCCTTACGAGATGGTGCAGTCACTGGCAAGGTGGGCAACGCACTAGACCAAAAGGGTAACAATGCTCTGAGAAATTTATGGCGGAAAGGACCTACATTTAAATGATCAAACAGAGTTAGTGAATTTATGCATATTGGCACTAACCAACGACACCATCCACCAAAAGAAATTATAAGAAATCGGTAAAAGGAGAAAAAGAAAAGAGAAAAAAAAAAAGTGAACAAACTAGGGGCAGTCCAGAGCTGCACAACTGCATCTGGTGACTAATATATAGGGTCATAGACTCATAATGTGCAGTCAATACCATCTTGAACTTCTTCATCAACTACCTATATCATCCACCACATGCTTTCTCGACTAAGTTTACATTTCAATTTCTATGCTATAGTTTAAAAATTCCTCACCTCTTCGAGTGTACTTTTTCCTATTCCCATCCTCATCATCAGCAAAATACGAAATTTCCGAATTCTGCCTTTCAACATGTAGTGCACCTTTCCGTGTTGTGGCTCCAGCCTGCATTGCCTCAATTGAAAAACAGAAGTATCTAAGCTACGACTCTAGAGGCAAAAGCGATTGCATGTTAAGACAGAAAGAATGTGAAACGAAACTATCTTTCCCAATTATAACTACAAATACGCTAGTGAGTGTAATAATTCAAGTAAAGCATAATCCTCTTACACTTGCAGGACTTCCAGCTTTGATGTAACTAGGCTCATGATTTACTGACGAAGAACCATCTATCTCCACAATATCTTGTGTGGAAGAGCCTACTCCAGCTCCAGAAGGAAATCCTTCAGCAATGTTTGCATCATTTTTCACTCCTTCTATGCCTCCAGCACCAGATACACGCTTCAGGGGATCTGAAGCAAAGGCAGGAGGAGTACCACCACGGTACTCAGGCACAGTCATTGAGACAGGATGATTTCCGAAAACATTTTTCTCAAGACCAGTCTGCAGTATGACAATTAGGTATTGAGAACACGCAATAAAACTAACAAAACCACAGGAGTCGGGATTAGAGCAGGACACAATGTTTGTTAAATGCAAGTATGCAACTAATATACAGGTTTCATCATAAAAGAACATAAAGTTTGAAAACAAAAACTAACATTAAAAGAGTTCAAACATGATAAGATTGCTGACCTAAACAAGAACATACTTCGTTTAAAATATGTAGTGTCTTGGCAATGGAAAAGGAGAAAATACTCTCACAATTAAAATAAAACATTAAAAATCATTCTTCTGCTTTTTTCTTCTTGTGAAGGTGGGGTGGTTGGGAGAGAAGGAAGTAACAAGATGCTTAGAAGGACCTTACTTGCACAATTGCCTCCTTAAGCTTTGAATGAAGACGGGATCCTGAATCCTTGAAATTTTTAGGAGGCCAAATCTGCATGCACAAAACAATACCGTGGGCATAAACAACAGTCACCACTCATCACAAATGATGGTTCAAATTAAATTGAACATGAACAATATAAAACAGCAAACACCTATGTTACTTTGACTTATTGACATGGATTATACACAGGTGTGGATCCATGGTTGAGTGGCTTATGGAATTACGATTATTATGAACAGCCAATTACTAGTTTATAATAGCTGGAAGTTTGAAAATAGATCCACTATACTAGTCTATCACATTCTTCTATATGTACCATAAATAATCAAGTTAAATTAGTCATGATTGTTTTTTTAAGTTTTATCTATTAGCTAAACCCTATTGTTTTACTTGTGACCATCAACTCAATGACTCCAACAAAGATCCCACCTATGGAGGTGTATTTGCAGAAGGAGAGGGTTAATAAATTCAAACAAGGTTGCCTCACCCTGCTAGTTGCAAACAAGTTGCTTTTATAAGATCTATGGTTAGAAAAACATCACTTTGGCATGCTACTTCACAAACAAGTAGTCAAGTTTATTGATTAAGACTTCTTTGTATCCCTGGGCGAATTTCGAGTAACCCATTTGCTCTCACAAAGAGTCGAAATATCACTTTCAAGAAACTGGTATCATGCCTAGAAGATCATATCTATTTCCTCTATATTTCTTCCCATTTGTTCCAGCAATAAATGGGTTATAGGCTACTGTTCATATATTTCAACCCGGACCTATTTTACCTTGTTTATTGAACGGGCAGAGTATGTGTTCATATGTATGCCACATGATTAAGCACCAAAGTGCAAATAATTGTATAAATCACAAGGGAATTTTTAAATTGAGTACAAAGAAACAAACCGTCACTGCAAGTGCGTACAAATGCACAATCCCCTCAAAACGACAAAATCACAATTTTTCTCATTTGTGTCCCCCCCCCCCCTTGCTGTCTCTTTCCTTCTCTCCATAACTCATTCTATAAACCCTTCATTTTGAAATTGAATCGTGGCCCTCACTGTGGCCAGTAAGAGTTATTGGTCTTATTAGTCTCTCGAACGCAAAAGTGTTGCATCATTAGTGAAACTAGAAATTTGTTTCCATATGCTGAAGTATTTTCTAGTGTATTTCCCCCTCATTTCACATCAGCTCGCGACTAAAGTGTTGGTCATGCCTCACTGGAAAAAGGTATCTTTTGGTTTCTTTTAAATTTCTTGACTTTCATTTTCGCCAAGGCTCTTATATGTCGTCGAACTCTACTATTTTCTTTTTCGGCCATATTTTGTCTACTTTGCTTGCTCATAAAGATTGTACATAGTACATACTAATTTTCCAATCTGATATCTGTATTCTAGATGTGTGCATATTTTCTTCTTTTTCCTTCCATTTTTTATTCTTAGTTTACTATGTATGTGTACATAGTTCCGATCTGATTTGTTTTTACCTCTTCACCACTCTTTCTCAAATGTTGTAGCAAAGGTTACCAATGGGGAGCACTACATTGAGATCAACTCTGACGACGAGACTTACGCCAAGCAACCTCAGCAATCTTTCAATGATAATGGGAACAGGGTATAAAACACTGCCTACAAAGCTACTCTTGCATCTGTAAGAATTTCAGACGCCAAAGAAAGTTGACTTTTGTTGAAAAAGTGAATTATCAATCTTGATCTAACTGAAAAGGGTAATTCTATTTTGCAAGTACAGGACAAATATATGATGCAAAAATCAGCATGTTAAGGAATTATACACAGGATATTAGTCCACTTATTTAACAACCTAGCTCTTCTAGTTCATTAGGTTCTAGGGCTCCTGAGATAATTGCTCATTGTTGCATGAGTTGTTGTGTGGCATTTATTAAGCATGGTTTACCATTTGAATTTGCGAAGTATAACATATTGCAAGATTATTTGTTTATTTGAATCTGCTAAGTCTGATAATTTTAATATGTATAAAGAAAGAAAAAAAAAAACATAAAGAGAAACCATCTTTTCTGAGTAGGATAGCTCTTGCATCATGATGGTGTTTATTTTCATGTTCAATATTGTCCACAACTATTGTGAATTTGAAAGAGTTCAAAAGACATGCATAAGGCTATTTGTAAGATTGAAACACTGTAAAATATTTGCAAAGGTTCTCAAGGTATGACCTTGATCGTGTTGCTGATTGTTTACTTGAACCTCCAAAGGGGTCAAGGCAAGATGTTCCCTCAAATGAAATTCTACTTGTGACATTAGAGACTGCATTGTATTTATAAGAAAGCCTTGATCCATATTTAAGTACTGGAGCCAATTATGTGCATTTTCCAATGACTATAGAGTCTGTTAGAACTATGAAAATTTTCAATTCTTATGACATCACTTGATCTTTTTCCAGGACCAAAGATCCCATTGCCAATTATCTACTTCGGTAATGTATTGAGGGTAAAATTGCTTTCTAAAGAGGAAACAAGAAATAAGGTAATATCATGGCAAAGATGGCTGGTAAGATTTACGAGTTGGAGAAGTATTGCACTGCATTTACCAGAGTCATGGCAATACTTATAATTATGGACCCTCTATATAAGGGTTCAATTAGTTGATTGAGCTTATTGGAACATATATGAGATGATTCTTCTGCTAAGTTTGTTGTTCAAGTATTTTCAATAATAATTATTTATATTAATAAGTATTGTTTTGCCACATGTATTTGTTGATGTTTTAAATTAGAATTTTCTTTGTTTTGGAAGAATAATGCTTCATGGTATTATTGAGATAAGATTATGGGTAACTACTTGGAAGTTACGAAATTCCCAAAGTGATGTTAGAGAGATCAAGATAGATAAAGGTACTTATATTCTGTGATAACTACTTTGATATACCAACATTTTCTCTCTCTTATTTCCTTTCATATTATTATCTCTCCTAAAAACATTATTCTTCCACAAGATAATTGAGTTTGGCTTCCTAGTGAAAGAATAAATTGACATGTAGTCAAATTGATTCTTGAGGTAGGCATTGTATCCTGGAATAATAACCCTCCTAAAAGTCCGAGCGCACCACAATGCTCTAGAATAGATGCTAGAACACCCTAATTCACTGGTTCATCTGACAAAGTCATTTGAGAACATTATCTTGTTTTTGGATAATGAGATCTCACGAGAAATATTGATTTCATTTTGGCGGTAAGACTTTTTATTCATACTTTGATGGCTTGATGCTGTCTGAGGCGAACAATGCCCATTTGAACATTGACTATGAATTCCCCCCCCCCCCCCCAAAATTGAAGGGACAAAAAAAGTTTGAGCATTGACATTTCTTATAACTTATTTTTGTTAAGGATAGCTATTCATTGGTGCCTTTTGCTAGAACGGAATTCTCAAGTTTTTTCCGGAACTTCCAAGCCATACTTTTGTGTGGGATCGGGTGGTTTTACTTTGGCCCCTCTTTGGGCCAAAGCTGCAGGGGCTTTCAAGGGGGGTGATTCTTACTGACATTCAGCAACATTGGGGTAATATGTAGTTAGTGATTCTTTTTGCACATAGCTCTCTTGAGGACTGCTTGTCCTCTTAGCTTGTAACTATCTTCCATTTGGTTTTATAACAAAAAAAATTTATCAAAAAATAAATAAATAAATAAATTTTCTAGTGTTCGAACTTACAAAGATTAACGGGTTAGGTTTGGGAATAAAGGTCAAGTTCATATCACGTGTTCTCAACCCATTTATTACACAGGGTGTGTTCAAGTTAGTGGTTCTCACTTCTCAACCTCGTTTATATATGACCAAATATGTACCTCAACCAATCAACTAACCTATTTGCCAGCACTAGGTAGAAATTCAAGTGCCCTGCTGTCATATATTATCCATGTTTATGTAAACAAGTCAATTAAGACTTGAGGATAGGATCTGATATGTGGATCTAGATGTCTGATTTTTGGGTTGTCAAAGTCTATGTGGGATATACCCCACTTTTGTGCATTTCAACCAATATCCCTCCAGATAGCAAACTGTTTTTTACTGAGAGAGGCTCCTGCTCTTGAGCAACTTGCAATTGCAATGGATTAAATATCTGTTTTTCTCCCATTCATTTGAGCACTTAGCTGCATATTACTTAATAACACCAAAGCACACCTCATTTCACCTTAGACAAGATCATATATTGACTGCAAAGCTAGTATATTTACTCAGCACTCTGAACATTTATCAAGCAACAATGACAGTCTGCAACATATGAACAAAATAGAATGCAACAAAAAGAAAGAACACAGAAGTGGCATCTAACAAACAGGACTTACTGTAGTTGAACATGCAGGACAGACATAGCCAGCTGGTGCAGTGTGCGGAGGAAAACTTTTGATGTGTGAAACCAAGCAATTTGTATGTATAACATCTGCACAAAAGAGATGATCTTATCACCTAGCCTATTCAAATTCAATGTTGCAAATCACTACTTTGTCAATAAAAAAACATACGCAAGCAGCCCAGACGAGTAGTTTGAGGATCCGTTCCCTCCTCTAGCACAGCCTTGCAGTTACAGCAATTAGGAGGCCAATCATACTCTCCATCTATTACCCACTCTGAGTAGGTGCGGACCTGCATGATGTGGACAGGAAAAAAGTTATAAAAAGTGTTCAACAACAAAAATGTCAGTCTTTAATATACATAAGCCATGCCAAGACAAACTACAATTGAGATTAAGTTACAAAATAACCAAATGTACTCGATGTACTGGGCTAGATGATAATTCTTTCTCCATACCAAACAAGGCCAGTAAAAAACTCAAAATATAACAATCAGCATCCCATGCAGATGCTTAAGTAATTGTCCAATACCATAGAGAAGTCATTGGAAATATCATCAATACATAATTACATTACTACTACGACTTTGATTGTTGAGCAGTCAAATGGAGCACTTACCAGACCAATTTTTTAGATAAAAGAAAGAATTTTGTTAAGAGAGAAACAATACGAGAAAGAAACAATCCTAAAAGAATAAGCCTATACAAATCAGTGCTCATTCAAAAAAAAAAACCCTTCCTCAAACTACACAATGACTTTAAACTTTTTAGCTTGTGAAGTCCTTTTTTCTTCCTAGTGTAAGTTTGAGGGCCGAGAATGATTTCCTTTCCCATGGGATCAACGAGTTTAATTCTCATTGCCCCCATAATTGCTTGCCCACGCACATCCGCCTCTTCGCTACCCAACAAAATACCAAAATTGCACAAAGGTGGAGTCGGGTAGAATTCCATCTCACAATTTCTATGGCTGGCCCGTTGTGAAGCCTCAGGCTGCTGCATAGGCACAGCATGCTCAAGTGGTCCAACCTCAGTTGAGTACTCTTCCAGCCTTTCACTCTCCTTCCTCACGTCCATCCCAATATCAGCTTCTGTAACCTTGAGCTGACCCAACACTCTCCTTGGCAAAAACAGTGTCGTGCAAATTTTTTAAGGGGTTTCAGAAACATTTGAAACCAATCTTCTCTTGAGTTGGATCCCCTGAGATCATCTATAAGCAAACTGTCTCCAACGCCAAAATCATCTGGCCAACGATAACTATCATCCCCAGAGCTAACTAAAAGAAAGAAGCCACTGTCCAAACAATCCCCAAAGGCAGAATCTTACAAGTAACATCCTTAATCGAACTGCTAAAATCTAGATTATTGACTACGTCTCCATAACACATCACATTCCTATATTCCTGTGATCCAACCCCAGCATATTAGCACTGTCCTCCCACTCCTGCAAGCTTCCAATCCTTACCCCCTGTACAACCGCTTGCTCCACTAGATTGCGAACAAGCTTCTGCCCTAACTTAATACTCTCAACGCCTGAAGGATGAGAACTCCCAAGTTCTCTATGTGGAGGTTGAGTCTGCTGTTGGCAGTTACCCACAGTGAGCCCAACCTTTAAACCCTCCACAGGGATTTGGGCCTTAGCCACTGTGTTCAACACTAAGGGAGAGAGAATCGGACCAAAATCAAGCACGATATTATTGGTAGTACCTGGAGAGCAATTTTGAGTAGAAACACTATCCCTGTGAGTTGCTACTGATTCTATATTGAGCCACAGAAAGGAAGATTGTATGCTGCCACAATCTGAAGGACTGGCTGACTAATAATTCAATGACAAACTACAAAGAAATGCCTACTTGAACACTACTTTTAGGACTAATGTTTATTAAGACATATTGTCATAACTTCAAACGTCTACATATCAATCTTCACATTTGTCAAATTAAAAGAAAAGAAAAAAGAGGATTTATTACTGTCTCACTCATCCTGACAGGTATCCTTTTCTATTTCTTGGCACCTGGATTATATTCCATTTGAAAGAAACTCCAAAACTACTCATTCAGAAATGTAAGAGTACACTCTTTCCTTCAAATATTTTGACACTATCCCTCCGTTTCAAACAATATTTACCTTACAGATTTTACTTCCATGCCAGCTTAACCATAAAGGTATAAAATTTCTTCATAACACAAAACGCAAAACGATTACTTGTTATATAACATCATAGGCCTCATTCTCTTAGTAAAACTGAGGACAGAGTATCTTAAATTGGTTTGCACATGAAGTTTCACTTCCTCAGGTGCATTTAGTTTACTTAGCAGAAGGGCAACTTCTAAGGAAGTATAATTTCCAGGACCTCTTACTTCAGAGGAAGTAACTGATCTAGATGAATATCGTAACAAAGTTAAAGGCAAGGGACATTTCCTCAGAAGTATAAGAAAGTAAATGTTTTGTGAACCAAATATCATGGACGCAGCTCAAATATTATCTTAAATCCGATATTAATATCCCCTCAAAAAAAAAAAAGAAAAAGAAAAAAAAAACCCGATTTTAATAAGAAAGAAAACTGAGGGGAGTATAGATTATTAGATTATACCCGGAAAGTTCACCCCAATCTAATCCATATTCACTTGGATCACACATAGCTTCCGTACTGTTATTTACTTAAAAGCTTTGACATAAAGGATAAGAGCACTAAAAGAGAGACTTCAATTCTCCAAAGCTACAAAGTAATTTCCATGACTACCACTACTGCTTATAAACATATTTCATAACATATGAATAGGGAAATGATAATTTGTGTACAGGCACGTATAATCTGACAACCTTCTATAGGTCAGGCATAGGATTTATGACCTACTTCCTCAGAGAGACTGGTTAGGCATACTTGACCACAGTTCTATATCACAATCACAACCTATTTTATCAAAGGAGCAGTGATTATTAGCATTTTGGTGGTTTTGCATGAAATAGAAACACCAAAGTTTAATTAGGAACCTTTGAAGGAATTGAACTTGCTTGGGGTCCAACCCTGTAATTTGTGTATAAATTCCCTTGTCACCCTTGAGAAGCTAGATACACTCCTCTACAATTACAATTCTTATGTAACTATAAGGCTTGAAACTATGTTCAGATTTCAAGACTATAAAACCCAATAAGCACAAAAATCATGTGAGCAAGTGGTTAGAGAAAACATCTAAATAGTCAAAGAAACAATATTAAAAGAAGAGCATCCATAACAAGTAGTTTAGCACTAAAAGAACTTTGAAATTGTTACCACACAAATCTGGTGTTCAGGGAAGCATATGCACTCTCCACAAACAGGGACCTTGTGCACAAAACAGTATAACTTAGTCGCCTGGAAAAGCAAAGGGAAACCCAGTGAACATTAGTATTCAACACAAGCATTACAGACTGAAATTCTACAGAGAAGGCTGAAACATAATCTCTAGATGATAGCTATTCCAGCAAAAAAGAGATTGTAATATCATCAGCCGGCCATAGCCAAGGCGCAACGGTAACTATTTGACTAAGCCAGAAAGAAAAAAACAAAAACAAAAATTCCCCATCAGATCCAATCTCAAACCAAAAGCCGGTTGTATCAATTATGCAAGCAATACACCAATTAGTATCAAAAGAAATACTAATTCCCATCAAATACATTGCAAAACAACACATAGTCATTCACTCCTTTACTCCTCAACAGTTCATTAATAACCCAAAATTGCTATCCATGTCATCGCACATACTCTCACACACACACACACAAATATCAAATTAAAAATCAAAAAATTTCGTACCAATCAAAAATTAGAAGATCACTTGTATAACAAGCGTCAAAAAGAACATGTTTAGATCTAACATTGCAAGATCACAGAATTACAGCTTCAATGCTAATGCTACAGAATTGCGACAAAGAATCTAAAATATTGCACACTTAATTGGCAACTGAAAATTATCAGATTAACATCAAAAGAAGGAGAACAACGATGAAGGGGAGTTACTTTTCGACATTTGCAGACCACCATTGCATTGACTACTGATGCAACAACGTCTCGAAAAACAGCGAATTAGAGATCAAATCGAACGAAGCTGACGCTCAAATTTGTTGCGAATCTGAGGAGAAAGTTAGGGGAAGAATTAGGGTTTAGCAGAGACGAGAAGAGAACAAAGAGGAGAGAGAAAATTGCCGGAGGGGATTAATTCATCGATCACAACGATCAAATGTGGGAAGATGTTGGTGATTACAGTTACAGCTCACTTTCAATTATGGTTTTTTCTGCCAATTTAGCTGCAAAACACACCTCTCTGGATTTTATTAATTACATACGGACATATGACCGTATACGGTACATAATTGTTTTCGTTTTGCGGTTGCCTCGCCTTTTTTTTTTTTGTTTTTTTTTTTTTTTTTTTTTTACAAAGTCTATTTTGGGTGTTTCCTACCTTTTGTTTTCTTGATTTGTTGATTTCTCGGGGCTAAGATTTAAAAGCTAGCATGGAAGTTTCTACAGTAAAAACGCTTAGCATGGAAGTAAACTGTGAATTCCTGACCTGACTTGAGCGTCAGACGGTATCGCTCGAACTACTACTTTCGGATTATGGTTATCGATTACGTACGACTCACGTTCCCACTATTTGGAATTCTTCAACAAGACCTAGTATTTGTTAGCTTGGTGAGTGAGTGAATTCGCTATTCTCTGGAACCATTATCGGGAAAATTTGGGAAAGTTCTAAGACATTACAGTCGCATTCAGTTGTGAATTAAATGCAAGGCTAAACCACTAACTACATAAAGAGAGGTAGTTGGACACAATTGGAAGCTCCTACACAAGCAGCTTAGATGGTGAAGAAAATTTTCCACAAGAAAAAGCACTTTGATGTGCTACGTGATTGGATTGTAGCAATCTATATCTATATAATAATTATATTAAAACACAAAGATTCAACCACAGCTTGACACCTCATCATGCCACCTCAGTTGCTTAATCTATATCTATATCTATATAATATATTGAAACACAAATTCGAAACCAGAAGCTCCAATCCTACATGGCAAAATATTAAGGTTTGTAACTCCTTACCTAATTCCAAACCTACACTTAATTATGTTATTAATGATAATTAATACTATCCATTACAAACTAATAATGTTATCACCTTAAAATTAGAACTCTTTAGTCTTTATAAGTAAATAACATTTTTACTAACTCACATCTTATGATTTTAACAATTACAAACTTATACTCTATCTGTCTCAATGTGATGTTTTATTTAGAAAGTAAAAAATCAATTTTGATAGACTTTTACCTTAAATAATCCAAAGTAAAATTTACATTTGGGGTTACTCTTTAAATGTAGTTTCAGGAAAAATCAGTTTTATATACTCCCTCCGTCCCAGAATTAGCTGTCAAGACTCTCTAGTCAAAAGTAAATAACATTTCTACTAACTCTCCTCTTATGATTTTAACTATTACAAACTTATACTCTACCTGTCTCAATGTGATGTTTTATTTCGGCCCTGTGTTGGGATGGTTGTGAGTTGCCAGTTTTCAGTGTTTTTGGAAACTTGAAACCAGATTTTGGAAACCACTTTTTTTGGTTTCCAGTTTTCTGTTGTCGGTTTTGAAAATTGAGCAGACAACTATAAGCACAACAAATTTCAGCTTTAAATTCAATTTCTATAAAGAGTTGAAATTTTTTCAAAACAAAAAACTGGCAACTGGCAACTGGCAACTGGTACCCCGAACAGGGCCTTAGAAAGTCAAAAATCAATTTTGATAGACTTTTACCTTAAATAATTCAAAGTAAATTTACGTTTGGGGTTACTCTTTAAATGTAGTTTCAGGAAAAATCAGTTTTATATACTCCCTCCATCCCAGAATTAGCTGTCATAAATTGGGATGACACAAGATTTTAAAAAGTGTTTTTAGACT
>BSSO01005117.1:0-13545 GCA_030267885.1 Mesembryanthemum crystallinum | reverse complement strand
TTGTTATGGCGCAATGCTTTTATGGCAGTGTTATGGTGCATTTGGCTGGAGAGAAATGCACGGGTGTTTGACGGGGTTTGCATTCCTCCAGATGTGCTTTGGGATAAGGTCATTTATCTGGCTTCTTTATGGGCTAGGGTGGCAGGTGCTTTTAGGGGTTTACCTACTACTGAGCGTCAACGTAATTGGGTCAACTTGTAATTGTTTAAATGGAGTGGATATCTTGTCCCCTCTTGTATACTTGACATTACATTAATACACTTTTTCCTTATCTAAAAAAAAATTATTGGAAAAGAGATCAGGCTGTATTTACTCCAAAGTCTCCAATTGGTTGATTTACATTATTTGCTACAGTGTATGCACTCCAAATATTTTGCTCACTATTTATGGTAGTTGGATGTGGATACATTGATTAAGGAAAATTTTTTTTAAGAGCTCAAAGTTCACTAATATGCCTCAGAGTAGATGGCACCAATTATTAGTGAAGTAGGAGTGTTAATAACAAAACTAACATTTGGCAAGATAAAAAAGAAATGATAACATTGGCAGTTTAATAATTTCCAGCGTTAGACAGAAAAACTGAGACTTACCTAAAAATTTATACTAAATCGACAATTATGAGTATTGTTTTTGTCCTCCGCTGGCTATATTTGAGTTGTAATATCTTAAAGACTGATGTTATGTACTGCTCTGAGGCACGGAAACTTCTACGGAGGTCACGTTTCCCGTTTTGGAAACTTGAAAACGTAGGAAACTCAAGGAAACTTAGGGGAAACTTCTAATTCACCCCCAAGAACAGCTATTTCATCAATTGACCTCTGAAATTCCAAAATTACATCTACTTTCCTCTAATCTCTTTAAATGTTGCCCAAGTTAACTCTAAAAAGTTAATTTATTTATTTTGTTATCCATGATAGTTAAGATAACTTTAGGTTTTAGGAAAAATGATAGTTTTTTCCTCTTTTTTCGCGTTTCCACGTTTTCTAGTTTTTTGAGAAATGAAGTTTCCACGTTTCCCGTTTCCCGTTTCCCGTTTCCGTTTCCCCGTTTCCCGTTTCCATGCAACATAGTTATGTAGTATCTTATGTTAGTAAAATAAATAAATATCGTCTTCTGTTTTTCATATTCTTACTGTTTAATATCAGGCAGCTTGGGTTGCTGGCCAATATGCCCACATCAACTTCTCTGACCAGAACAATTTCCGGAAAGCACTACACAGTGTGGTTGCTGGACTACGTGATACAGAGCTTCCTGTTCGTGTTGATTCAGTCTTTGCACTGCGTTCTTTTGTTGAAGCTTGCAAAGGTACTTTCTGTGATCGTATAGTCTCTGGTCCTTGGCATTTTTACTGGCAGCGTGATAAGAAAAAACATTTTATGATTTTGGAAAATTCATTCTTAATGCAGATCTGGGAGAGATACGACCCATTCTACCACAGCTACTTGATGGTACATAATAATAAGTACTGTTTCAGATTACATTTGCTATTTCACATATATTTCTAAAAAGTTTCCACCTTTTTCAGAGTTCTTCAAACTTATGAATGAGGTTGAAAATGAAGACCTTGTATTCACTCTGGAGACTATTGTTGACAAATTTGGGGAGGAGATGGCACCTTACGCTTTTGGATTATGTCAAAATTTGGTAAATATTGTTAAGTGTTTGTTTTGACACTTCATATGTTCTAGTTGGCCTGTATCCATGAACACTTCTTCTTTTGATCAGGCTGCTGCATTCTGGAAGTGTATGAGCACTGCTGAAGCTGATGAAGAGGGCGATGATCCAAGTGGTGCATTGGCGGCAGTTGGTTGTTTGCGTGCCATTAGCACAATTCTTGAATCTGTTAGCAGGCTTCCTCATCTCTTCGCTCATATTGAGCCTACCCTTCTTCCGATAATGCAAAGGATGTTAACTACTGATGGCCAAGGTATGGTTAATACCCTGGTTCTTGTTTGCTTTTGTTTCATTCTTATATCCGCTTTGCATAAAATAATGGTCCAATGTTTAGTTTCTTTTTTAGTGATGAAATTAGTGGCAACTTGTTTCTTTTTTGTTTTAATTTTTTATCTGCGGACTTTTATTATGTGAAGGTGATGTAGGCATGTCCCATTGTTAATAAGGTCACAAGGTGTTTGAAAGTTTGTTCTCAGTTTCTCACTGATTGCTCTGTTCGTTCTGCTCTAATCCTCACTCTATAAAGTTATGCTTTTAGTTTCTGGTTCTAATTTTGTCTTTGATGGCTTTGTTTTTCTGCAAGAAATGCTTTATTTACGAGTGTAGAATATAGTGATATGCTGTTTACTTCAGAATTTTTTGTTTGAGTTGTTTTGAATCTGCTTATGATTAGAGAGCTAGTGACATGGTAGAGCCTCTGAGTTCGTTGAGCAATCATTTTGAAATTACTTACTATTATGGTGTCCTTACAGAGGTCTTTGAAGAAGTTTTGGAGATCGTATCATACATGACTTTTTTTTCTCCTACAATTTCTATGGAGATGTGGAGCCTCTGGCCGTTGATGATGGAAGCATTGTCAGATTGGGCTATTGATTTCTTTCCAAGTAAGTGTTGTCTTTCTTCACCCTTAGCCTTCAGAACTACAACTTCGGAGACCGATAATTCTACAACTTTTGATTCATCTTCTCGATTGTGTGCACATGATATACCTGTCTCAATGTAATGAACAAATACCATCTATGCAGATTAATAAAGAAAGATCCAAAGGGTACAACCAATGCTTTCTCATATTTCTCATTCCCATTTGCTTCTTGCAGCATTCTTTTAGTTTTATGTTGGTACTGTGGAAGAGGGGTCTCAATATGCTGAAAATTCTGTTGGATATGATGAGGATGTATCTATCCATGGGATGAGTGTACGTTTGCTTGTAGAGCACTCTTTTCAATTTATGGGTGTTTCGGTTGACCCATTTTCTAAATATTAAAAAATAGTATCAACTTCAAACCCGTGCAAATATTACTTATTAATGCTGTTTTAAAGATTTTTTTTGGTAATTTTAATATGATGTGCTGCAAAGTTAAGATAATATTTGAAGTATAATTTTGGTACGTTTTTTTTTTGTTTTTTTGTTTTGTTGTTTTTTTTGTTGTTTTTTTTTGAAATTATTGGGGTTGATGAATAATGATATTGTTTATGCTTGTTTGAATTTGAATATTTAATTGTTTGTTAACTTAATTTGTGTGGGTTTGCAAAAGTGATGACTTGTTTTCATTCAAGTTGTGATGAGACTACAATAATTTCTTTTTTTAAATTACAACATAAAAAATGTGAATGGGTAGATTGCATCAACCACACAGAATAATACGGTAAACACTTTTGAGAAGGAATTTGAGATTTGGCATTTGATGCAGACATTTTGGTACCTTTGGACAACTATGTATCCCGGGGCACGGCTCATTTTTTGACATGCAAGGATCCAGACTACCAGCAAAGTCTATGGAACATGCTTTCTTCTGTAAGTTCCTCCTATTTCTTCAGGATTGCTTTTTAAAAAGCTGTTAAAAGTTTATACAGTCAATGGCCAAGGATTGGATAACTTTGCATCTTTCATACTCAATATCCAGTTGCTGACCCTTTTGTGCTGTATTAATATGATGCTTATGACTGAAGATGGCTCATTTTCTAATTATAGATAATGGCTGATAAGAATCTGGAGGATGGTGATATCGAGCCAGCTCCAAAGCTCATAGAAGTAGTATTCCAGAACTGCAGGGGTCAAGTTGATCACTGGGTTGAACCATACTTGCGGATTACTGTTGAGCGGCTGCATAGGGCTGAGAAACCATATTTGAGATGCCTCCTGATTCAAGTGGTATGTAACTCAGTCCTTTTCAGAAGAAGAGGAAACAATATTGCAGAATTACTTTGCACCTTGACTATTTGTTCAACTTTCAGATTAAACTATACAAAATATAATTTGTTCCGATTATGAAACCAATGCTATGAATGGTTGTATGTATAGCAGGCATAATCATATTGTAGTTGCATATCATGCTGCCATCTAAAATTTTGAGATCCCATTTCTTTGGCTGACTTTTGTTCCTTTTTATTTTCTGTTGTTTGAGGGTTAATTTGAAAGTAATATTTACTCAGATATTTGGGAGTGTGGCTTGAGTGATATCAAGCAATGAATAGTCTTTGTCAGTAAAATATTTGCTGCTTTTGATTGTATGGTATTAATGGAGAAGAATACCTGCCATTTCTACTTCCCACAGATCGCTAATGCTCTTTATTACAACCCGAGTTTGGCGCTTGGCATACTGCATAAGCTTGGTGTTGCTACAGAGATCTTTAATCTTTGGTTCCAGATGATACAACAAGTGAAAAAAAGTGGCATGCGTGCCAACTTTAAAAGGTTATCCTTGTTCATTCGTTCTCTTTCTTGAAGTGATCTTTTAGTTTAATATGGCTACATTGTTGGAAGATTAAGTTCTAAAGGTTTTGGAGCTCAGATGAATAATAAACTTGTCTTGTAGGGAGCATGATAAGAAAGTGTGCTGCTTGGGATTGACATCGCTGTTAGCACTTCCTGCTGACCAACTTCCAGTGGAGGCACTAGGACGTGTTTTTAGAGTTACACTTGAGTTGCTTGCTGCATACAAGGACCAAGTTGCAGGTCTCCTCTTTTCTCATGATTCTGTTTATCATGTTTAAATGGAGAAAGAATGCCCAAATTCCTGGAGCACTTGAGGAGGGCTGTTCTTTTGATATTATTTTCTTCATTTGACAGAAGCAGTAAAAGAGGAGGAGGTCGAAGATGATGATGACATGGATGGCTTTCAAAGTGATGATGAAGACGAAGGTGATGGGTCAGACAAAGAAATGGGAGTTGATGAAGAAGATGGGGATGAAGCTGACAGTGACCAGTTAAAACGTTTGGCTGCACGGGTAAGTGATTGGTGGTCTTCGAATAAATTTCTTGCCCATGATACTTGGACTCTTCACTTTACGTAATTACCCGAGAGTTGACATATGTAAGAACACTTGACACTCCTATAGGTGTATCCACACTGGTAACTGTTGGAGTCAAAAATGCGCCAAAATCCATAAGTACTGCGCAGTTAAGCGTGCTTCAAGNCAAGAGCTCTTTAGCTTGCACCTGTGTTAAAATGAAATAATTTATAAACATAATTAAATGTGGTTGTCAGCGACTCTGCGGCTCAGAGTCCATGAACATCAGCTGTTGGACGCATGCTGATATATGATAGTTGTTATGAAGGCTAGGCATATTTGTACTTTATTCAACAATTATTACCCAAACCTCAAGTTGATACATGTCTGAATGACAAATTATGGCTATTTCTTTGGCACCTAGGACAAATTTATTTAGATTGTGAAAGTGAGCAGACCTTGAAATTTTCGTGAGAACTTGGGTTAGGATGGGAGCAGGTGTCTGGGGTTTAAATCATAACTCTTTAAGGCAAACAAACGCTGTAGGCATTGGTGATAGCTCCTAAGGTGCGTGAGGTATGCATTGTTTTTCCTGAAATGGAGTGGAAATGATCGCCTTTCCGATCTAGCTGTAATGCCTTTCCTCAAAATCCTATGAGGTTGAAGATCTGCTAGGCTCTGCGTCGCTTGTCACTGCTGTTTGTGGATGCACCTTCAGTTCATTTCATCTCCGTGTATTGTCCCCTTTCTTCCTCTTTCTTTCTCTCACATGCATTCCTCGAACTTCTCTTGTTTAAACCCTAGAAAACAGCTGGTGTGTTCATCATCGCAGTTATATATATATATATATTCATATTTGTCGCCCCCGGGGCGAGATCAAGGTTTAATTAAAAACATATAAATATGAATCTTTATTAAAATTAAACAATTAATATTAATTATATTTATAAATCTTCCTTTCCCAAGTCATTTACTTATTTCACTTCGTAAATCCAACCCACCCCACTTATCACTCTTCCCCATCCTGGGTAATTTTTTCTCTCATCTCCTTTCCATCTACTCAGTTTCTCTCTCTCCTCCTCTCCCTCTTTTCTTTATTTAGTTTCTCTCTCATCCCTCAATTTGGAGCGACACCTACAGACTACCGGCGACGAAGCTTCTAATTGCAAATCTAAGACATTTTATCACCACCAACCACCGCGTTAATCACTCCGTCATTCTCAATGAATTCCTTCCTCCAACCATCTTTTACTGTTTGTTCTAGTTAACTTTAATTTTGATTTGTGGGGCTCACCCCTCCCTGTTAGTTTATCATTTTCTGGGTTTTTATTTCTATGTTTTTGGCGACCGGAAAATATTTGCCGACGACCCAAAAGATTTTGCTATCTAATGATTCTAATATGTTGTCTTCACTCAGAAGAAATAGTGAAGTTGTTGGAGGTGGTAGACTGTTTGGTGAAAGGATTACAAGGTATTCCTAAAATTTGTAAATTTTCTTGTGTTGGTGGTCGCCAAAAATAATGGGGTGTGGTGGTGCTGCAGCGGCAGTATGGTGATGGTGCAACGGTAATGGTGGTGGTGCTACCTTGAGAAATTGACAATGACTTCTTATTTACTTTTCAACAGTTATTAAATGAGTGTATTAATTGTGCTAGTAATTTTAGTTGAATCTAGTTAATACTAATATGGACTTTAATTATAGATTCCTTAATATATTTATCTGTATTAATGCTTAACCATTGCCCCGGGGGTGACATTTTATATAATCAGAGTTATATAAGAAAATCAAATTAGAGTAGAATACAACTGACAGTGAGATCTACGAATAAATGATAGAGCTAGATCTATAAACAACCACCAAAAAAACAAAAAAAACAAAAAAATAAAAAAAATAAAATAAAAATAAAATGAAAAATCACGCAAATGACCATACCTCCTAAACCCAAAATTAGCTATAGAGGTATTGGGTATGCTTTGTTATTCTTCATTGAGATGGAATTGAGAGTTCGACTTATTCGTTTGCGAATCTGAATCGTCACTTGCTCAAATTGATTGAAGTACACATTGCTGCCATTGATTGATCCTCGTATACAAGCATTCTTTTCCTCGCCTCTCGTTTCTCATTGTAGAATCCAGTTCTCCCATTGGCTTTACTTTGTTCTTCATATTTGAAAATGTTGTTCATCATTTTTAGAGTGAAGAAATTGTGAGAAAGAGATGGAGAAAGGAGAAAGAATGAGAGTTGTGGGTGGGCGGAAAGCATAAAGAGTTGGTTTCTAGGCTTTATTGTCGTGATACTTGGGGTTAAGTGAAATGACCTTTGGGCCCTTTAAGTTAGAAGTGAGATTGCCCTCTCCAATTGTCTAATTAGGCCCTAATCAAAATTTGACTAGGTTTTAATTTTTTTTTTTTTTTAAAATTATATAACCAAGCTTTAAATGGTCTCCAATGAGAGTATAATGAGCTTCTAAACTAACAGACTTGTATCAGTTGACGCATTTACTATGCAATTTAATCATTTTCATATTAAGGGTCCGTTTGGTAGGGCGGAAAATGTTTTCTTGGAACACAATTTTTTTATTTTCCCCCGTTTGGTTTCTAAAGCAAGGGAAATTTGTTTTCATTAGGAAATGATTTTCTTGAACCAGAGGAAATTGTTAACTTTTTGGAGATGATGGAAGTCGATTTTCTTTCTTAGCAACATGTCCTGACGCTTTGTGAATGTGAAGTCAGAACCGCTCCTCACTTTCTCTCTCTAACTCGTTCTCTCTCTGTCTCTTCTCTATTTCTCTGCTAGTCATCTTCCTCTCTCTCCTCTTTGATTTGCTATTCACAAATGAGATAGGATTAGAATTCATCCCCATCTCAAATTGCTCCCGAATTTGTTTTGCCAGATCTGAATTTGTTCTTGTGTTTAAAGATTTTGTTTTCCAATCCAACGCCATTGCCACACAACTCTTCTGGTGAATCTAATCTACAAGCTCAGCCTTTTAATTGTCTTGAATTTTCAATGGATTTTGAAGAGGAGAGAGAATAAAGATTGAAAATTGTGATTGTCTTTTTAGATCTATAATTTGATTGTATTTCTTCATGATTTGAATTATGATTAGAGTTGATTGGGAGTTAGATGATTGAAAATTGTGATTTTTGGGCTGGATTTTGGATTGTGCAAGGATGATGGTTGTTAGTTGATGAGAGAGAAAGAGGTTGAAGGCTGTGAGTTTCATTTTCCCATCTCTTTCAACTTTTTGATTTTTGATTTTTGATTTCCTGCTTTTGGTTACCAAACAATGGAAAATGGGTGGGAAATGTATTTTCTATGGAAAATAATT
Source organism: Mesembryanthemum crystallinum (assembly GCA_030267885.1). Classification (NCBI taxonomy): domain Eukaryota; kingdom Viridiplantae; phylum Streptophyta; class Magnoliopsida; order Caryophyllales; family Aizoaceae; genus Mesembryanthemum; species Mesembryanthemum crystallinum. The sequence goes on along the minus strand of BSSO01005117.1, from coordinate 5,308 downwards.
TTCAATGGAAAATGATATTCAGTTGAAAATATTTTCCTTCGTACCAAACGGAGCCTAAATGTCATTGATTTAAGCTTCTAAACTAATGAATCTATAAACAGCATATCCAGTAGACTTATATCAGTTAATGCATTTTCTATGCATTTTAATCATTTTCATACTCCCTCCGTTTCATCATGACTGTCCTACTTTTGATTTTGGGTGTTCCACATTGAGTGTCTTCAGTCTCTTTTTTCACTCTATTGGTTCATTTGAATTTTCAGAGGGAGTACTAAATGTATCGCTTTAAGCTTCTAAACTAACAAACTTGTAAACGGCGTCATCCAGTTGTACCTAAGTGAAACTTTGGTCAAAACTCGTGGCACCTTAATGAGAATACTAAAAAGACGTACTACCAAAAATGTGTTACCCCAAACCTCAAAGCACCCAGATGGAATTTTTCCTTTTGCATTTTCATCACATAGTTATTTATTATTAGGCGCTGTTTTGACCGTCTTTGACATTTCTGCTGCATGTCTAGGCTAAAGCTTTCCGGCATGAGGACGAGGAGGACGATGATTCTGATGATGATTATAGCGATGATGAAGAATTACAATCTCCAATCGATGAGGTTGACCCTTTCATATTCTTTGTTGATACAGTTAAAGGTAAAGGAAAATGGCATCTCAAGCTTACTGATGCATCTATATGTCCTGGTTTATTTGGGTTGTATTATTCCTGTCATATTGATTTTGTTTTGTTTTGTTCCCCCTATTTGGCATCTTTTGTTCTGGTAGTCCTGCAAGCTTCAGATATAATAAGGTTCCAGAACCTGACACAAACTCTTGAATTTCAATACCAAGCACTAGCCAATGGAGTTGCCCAGCATGCTGAACAGAGAAAGGTGGAAATTGAGAAGGAGAAGTTGGAGAAAGCATCTGCAGCTTCCTCGTGATTTTTTGTGGCTGGGAAGTATCCTGTTTGATCTTGTTTGGGAGCCAGTTCTTTGCCTGTTCCGTGCTTGATGTATCCAGTGTCAGATTCTAGGAGCAATGAAGTTGATGCCATTGTATTAGGCTGAGAGGTTCATATAGGTACATCTTTCCAACTTTCCGAATGGAAAGGCATTAAGATGCTTCGAAAGACTCAGATGTCTTTGTGGTAGGCTTTTTCTGGTGGAAGATGCCTGTCTTTTGTCTAGCGCTAGCGCGAGAGTGTGTTGTAGTTGGAGTCACCATTCATCATGGTCTGCATCACATCATATTCCGGGTTTCGGTAGGTTTAGGAAACATTTATTCTACTTCATGGCCAAGTGTGAAGAGGTTTATGCTGGCAGGGTGTATAATATGCATTCTTTATGTATTTATTTTAGGTGCCAAATAGGGTGTTGAAAAGGTTGCATTCACAATTGTGTCTATTGCAGCCCTTTTTAGTGCCCATTCCACAGTGACTGCTTGGGTCCACATTTTGTTTCATTATTTTCTTCTTCAGCCTTTCGGTGATGGTATTTGCAATTTTGGTTCTGAAGCAGCAGCTTAAAGGTTAGTTGCTGCTCGATGTAAGACGCTATTGTTTTTTGTATCATATTGAATATGTTGAGATTGGGATTTGCGGCTTCATGTATTGTGTGTTTGAAAACTGAGAAATTTGCGGATTCATGTATCTTCTGAGTTTGGAAATTGAAAGGTCATTTTGGATGGGTGTAAAATACTAGATTTTCTGTAAGAAATCATCTATGGTACTGGTATATATTTCATCCGTTCACTAATAAAAGTAACATATTAATGCTTTGATACGTTTGCAAATGAAAGTTACATTTACAATTTTGGCAAAAAAATTCTCTTGGAAGTATTAAGGGTGTGTTAAGTTCAAGAAAAATGGTCACTTTTTAAAAAATTTCTAAGAAAACTCAAAATTCAGCAAACATGTTCAAAATACCTCTTTTCCAAATGAAAAACTCAGAATAAATAGAAAATCGTGTTTTCTGAACTTTAACTACACTTNTTTTTGTAGGCCTCACCTTTCGCTGTCTCTCTCTCTCTCTTCTAACTACCCATTGCAGGCCCTCACCTCTCTCCTCTATTCTTCCAGTTCCTTTATTTTTGTTAGAGCGAAAAATGGTGAAATACTGTTGGGGCATGGTTGGTGATTTGTTGGGTGAAGGGTGGAGCTGCTTGAAGGGTATTTTCATGGGTTGTTGAATCCCATCTTTGTTGTTCGATCTTTTGCTTTTCTCAACCCATCCATGGCAGGGAAGTGGACGGCTTGCAATTTTTATAGCAGCGGAAGACAGTGAAAGAATAGCAATAGAGAAAAGTAATCTAAGAAATATATAAAGTGAAAAATGCAATGCTATTAGAAATTTGGTAACATTTGAACATGTTTTTCAAATTTCTTATTTGGAAAAGTGCACAATTTTGAACATGTTTTCCCAATTTTCAATAATTTTCTAAGAGATAGAAAATTTGGAAAAGTGGAAAAAATTTTCTTGAACTGATCACTGCTAGACCCGCCCGGGTGGAAAAACAATAAACTAGACTCGCCCGGGTGGGATCCTGCAGGGCGTTTTCCTGAAGCTACTGTCTCGGAACCTGTCCTGGTGGGACTCTTGAGCGCAAATCCACCTGCCCGGGTGGACCTGCGCGGAGGAACAAAACCCAAACCCCCCTTGATTCTCTCTCTCTCCTCACACACTCAAACTCGACTCCCTCACCCTCACAACACCCGACCCACTCAACCTCACCAACTCCGACCACCACCACATCACCGCCCCATCGCCGACCGCTGCTTCCCCCTCCGGAGACCGACCATAACACTCCCGTCACCACCCACCATCTTCACCCCCCCCCAACTCTCCACTTCTCAATCTCCAACCCCACCTAAAACCCTTTCACCGCCCAACACCCCCCGCCTACACTGGCGCTCCACGCTGGCAACCAACCAACTGGCGGCGCCCACGCGTATCCCTCCATCGGCCACTCGCCGGTTTTCGGCGACCTTCCCTCCCCTCCTTCAAATTCGAATTTTTCAAAGGAGATTCTAGGGTTTGCACTTTGGGGCTTTTCTTGGTGGAATTGAGCTGTATTCTTCACTCTTGATGTTCTTCAAACTTTTTTCACTCATAATTTGTGATTGATTTGATTGTTTGTGTTCAAGAACCCTAGAAATTGCAAATTTGGAGTTTTTTGTGATTTGGGTGATTTATTGTGTAATTGGGGATTTATTTGGTTAGTCACTGATTGTGGTGATTGTGATTGTGATTGTGATTGTGATTGTTTGATTGTGATTGTGGTGTTTGATTTTGTGGCTCAATTATTTGATTAGTCATTGATTCTTGGATTAGTGATTGATTCTTGATTGTTGGTTGAACTGGAGTTGTGGGTGGTAATTGGTGGTGCTTTTGAGATAAGCTTGGGGGTGTAATTGGTGGTGTTTCACCAAGGAATTGGTGGCTGTGATTTTTGTGCTTGATTGTATTCGGAGTTTGGGATTGATTGATAGTTGTTGTGTTTACTTGTGCTTGAACTTCGGGTTGTTTGTCGTTTGGGTGTTTGATTAGAACATGGTTAGACGAGGTGCACATGACGATGGTGCTTCCACCTCCGCACCTCGTCGAGGTACTAGGTGACAACCTCCTCACTATCCCGTTGCTGCCCCCGCCTTTGATCTTTATGGGATTAGCTTATTTGTCCTTGTAGAGACCCTAATCGGTGTCTTTTAAGTACTCGCCCCAACCGATGACGATAATAATAACCGACTTGGAAATCATGAACACCAAAGGCAAGATCTCAACCTTGTCTCCTCTCTCATATGTTTTCCTCTCTCTTGTAGCCCTTGCTTTAAACTTTCCATGACTTCAAAAGGCTACTCAATCGGAGTCCCGGATCAAAAGTTATGGACGTTTTTGTATTTCGATACAAAATCGAGCATGGAGTGGCAAACGGATCAAATATCCGCCCAAATTCCCCCGATAATCTCAAATGGACCCAGATCCGTGGATACATACCACATTGGAATTTTTAAGTACAGTGTACGTGTAATAGTCCAGCCCAACTATTATCGCAACACAACCCACAACGGTGGGAAGTCCCCCAATGGGCCCATAAAAGGGGCCACCTAAGCCCAAAAGGGGAAGGCCTTGTTGTTTAAGTGGAAGGCTGACACCACTTATAAACCATTCATAATCCACACATTCCTCCGATGTGGGACTTGGGGTGTTACAAACACCCCCACTTAAAAACGCAACGTCCTCGTTGCGCTTTGGGCTCTCATATGGCCCAGAATCCACCCTTGCTCGGTGCCAGCTGACCTGGGCTCTACAGGCCCAACAGGCTCAGCCCACGGTCGCAGGGTTGCTCTGATACCAACTGTAACAGTCCAGCACAACTACTATCGCAACACAACCCACAACGGTGGGAAGTCCCCTAATGGGCCCATAAAAGGGGCCACTTAAGCCCAAAAGAGGAAGGCCTTGTTGTTTAAGTGGAAGGCTGTCACCACTTATAAACCATTCATAATTCACACATTCCTCCGATGTGGGCCTTGGGGTGTTATAGTACGTTTGAGTTTTCAACCAATCAGAAGACGATCGTATAACAAAAAGCTTAGACCGCCGGACCGGTCTTGAGACCGCCGGACCGGTCTGCAGACCGCCAGGCCAGTCTTAGCACCGGCCTGATGGTGGGAGCATGTGGTCCCGGACCTGTTTTGCCTTGTCTCCTTTCGCATTTCGACACCTATAAATACGTACTCAACCCCTTCATTCAAAAGATGACCTTTTGGAAATTAAGAGAGCACATTTGGAAATTTAAGAGCCCTTTTTTAAGACAATTAACATCTCTTTAAAATAATCATTCTTAAGAACAAGATCAAGCAATCCAAATTGATTAGAAGGATCGGAAATCCCCACATAATCATAAAAAGGCCGAAGCAAGGTTACTATGCCCAAATAGAGAGAGAGCTAGCCTAATCTATCTCCATCACTATCCTCCTTCAACCTTCCACCAAAAATTTCATCTCCACCTTAATCCATCTTCAACCATATTCATCCAAACATTCACCCAAGCATAACAAATCACACTCAAACACCATAAATCGCACCCAAGCACCACAAATTGCACCCAAGCACCACAAATTGCACCCAACCATCACAAAATCAAACACCATTCAAGCACCCACTTTACATCCTACGAGGATCGAGATCTTGCCAAGATCATACTGGTGCGTGTCGTTTACCGCAACAAATTAATACCTAACTCAATCCCTAAGCAACAACAAATAGTATAGGGAAGTAAGGTGTCGATCCCACGAGGAAAGATAATTTTGAGTG
>BSSO01005116.1:0-13548 GCA_030267885.1 Mesembryanthemum crystallinum | reverse complement strand
TTAGTAATATGATGTTATCCTTATTTTCCCATTGATGTGGTTGTTATGCCTCAAATAAGCATTATAAGTATGTACACTTTTATAGGTATAGGCCTCATAACTACTTGCGTGGTTTGTAGTTTTGTATAATAATGAATCTAATTGTGGCATTTGTTCTTAGCATTCTGTAGCTCTTATTCTATGTTACTGGTACTAAAGGGAGGGGGTAGCTTGATTGTGAACCTTGTGGTATTGTTCATATTGATAGTTAAATGCACCTTTGTGGTGGTGGCAGTCCCATACTTTGGGAGGGCGATAAGGACACTCGCACAGGGCCCAACGTTGGTTTTGAATGCTATTGTGTTGCAACGTATTTTTCTTTACTTTTTCTTTTGTAATTTTACTTTTTCGCCTAGGGCCTATTACATTTCAAAATAAATATAAAATTAGGTTTATGCCCGTGCGCTACACGATTTGTGATACATTACCATTTTTCCGTGACTTGTTCTTTTTAATTTATTTTTAGCTTGTTATTTTGACTTCTTATTACCTAAATTCTCATTATTATTTTTAATAAAGTCCCGTCATTTTTGTATGCATATGTGCACAAATATGCATTATTAATTCTACTTAATGAGACTTATGAATAATGACAAATTAATCCCATTATATTCAATGTAAATGGTTATGGATATTTGATATTTAAAAATTTAATGACTATGGGTTCAAACTTAAACACATTAGATGGGCCTATGATAGGGTTTGATGGACCTGAACGAAACAATATCAACCTATTCACATCCCTACTACTCCCTCTGTTCTCAAATGAAAGATGTGAGTTGCGTAAAACCAAGCGTCACTTTCATTTAAAAACGGAGGTAGTACAAATGAGTCTCATTTTAAATTTTTAATCGTATGTCTCTTGATAATATTGCTTCCACCAAAATTTAAGGACTTTCCCAAAATCTGCCATATTACGAATTGGGGATACTTGGGATGTAAACTTCTGAGATTCACCTTCTTTTTCACGACATATTTCAGGATGTGATTCCGATTCCGAGCTGGGCAGAGCACTCTCAATCTTACCTTCCATATGTGGTTAAACTCTCTTGAGTGGTTTGCCGGCAAAAGATCTTGAGGTGCAAGGAAATTTCCCTCTTGATTATATGTCGACCTGTAGGTTCTAAATAGTTGAGTTGAATGTTCTTTGGCCCACAAAGCCAACAAAAGAAAGCAAGAGAAAATTAGGCCTTTTAATGATTAAAATGGAGATTTAACTGATTTGGGCCTCAAAAGATCAAATATAGATAAATAAGCCTAAGAATGTTAAGCAAACAACCAAAAAGCTTGTAATTAGGGAAATAAAATATGTATTATTTTACATTTATCAGTGCCCCTTTGTTATTGACTTTTCCAACTGGTAGCCAGAGTTTTTTTTTGAAATACAAATGGTACCCTCGAACTTGACATTTTTCCAGTCCGTGACATTATTTATGATTTTTCGTCTAAATTTTCCGTTAGTGGGGTCATGTCAGTATAATGTAAACTTAAATTTAATGTTTGAAAAAAATTCAGCACCTAAAATTTTCTTCAAATACAACTATTTGACTTTTCAACTTTTAAAATTTGTCATTAAATTGAGTTGAAAAGCTATATTTTAAGGCAAATTTAAGGCATGAATTATTTTAAACATTAAATTTAAGCTCACATTACACACAAGTGATCCAACTAACGGAAAATTTAGACGGAAAATCATAAATAATGTCACGGATTGGAGAGTGCACAAGTTCGAGTGTACCATTTGAATTCCCAAAAAAACTTTAGGCACCAATTGGAAAAGCCAACAACATAGGGGCACCAATTGGAATTTCGCTAATTTATTTTAACCCAAAATAATTAATTAATTTAATTAAGCATGTTAATGATTATTTAAAGCCTACAAATTGCCCCGTTAAGACTTAGTCACGTACACGACTTGAAGTATTTTAGCGTGGCGAGGCCAGGTCTTGACCTTGACTTGACTGTCGAAAAGTGTTAACCTCTTGTCTTAACCATGTCTTCTAGGTCGAGTGTTGACTTAATAAGTTAACATGGTAATGGTTAACAACGTAACTTGTCGAGGTCATCTTGTCTTGTCACCATGTCGAACTTTTGACTTGGCGAGTGAAATGTCATATGACCTTGACATTTTAGTTGTGTCACCCTATTGAGCTTCGACTTGGTGGGTCACCACAATATCAATCACGGTTTTTTTACTTATTTGGTGTAACTAGCTATTTTGTCTATTAAATGGTCATCCCACTATTGTTTAGTTAACCCAGTCGAACGTTGACTTAACTGGGTTAACCACTGTTGTAGTTATTTAATTTAATTTGGGCTTTAACAATTTTAACCTAAGAATTAAATTAAATAACAAAAATTCGATTTACGAAACGACTTGCTATAATTGGACTTTTACTCATATTAGGAATTATACTCCTACAAGGTTTTTAAGTCAGCAGACCCAAAACCTTAATAACGCATTGTTTGTTAAGGGTTGAGTAGTCACAAGAGTCAATTGTTATTTGCCGGTCTCGAGAGACTGAATTGACGATCCCACGGCGCGTTGAGCCTCGACAAACAAAAGGTCGGTCCCCAATTTTCACAAATAATACACCAGCACACGAATCAAGGGGGATCAAAGTACTAGAACGAATCCTAATTAGAACAAAATTCCAGTTACAAGCACTAGATTGTGAAAATTATATACACCAAAGATGGACTTGTATGGGGCATTAAAGTTAAAAATATCCCCTTCTATCATCTTTTTTTTTNGCAGGTTGTGATTTTCTTTTGGCAGGAGCTTTGTTGGAGTTTTGCTTTACTAAAGGTTTGATAAAGGTAATCATTTTCTCCTTGATTTAACCGCTTTGACTATGTACATTTGCTAGTATAATCAATATCTAGCAAGTACCATAATTGCTGCTCACTTTTTTTTTCTTTTTTCTTTTTCTTTCTTTTGTCTGCATCTACATTACTGTTTGCATCACCGTGAGATGTTTCGTTTACATGTGTCTTGTTTTGACCTTGTTTTTACCAAAACCCACAACCCCAATGGAAAATTTAAGCCCGCACAAAGGGGATGGACCGCAGATGAAATGAAAATCTTTAATGACCTTGGCATCACTAAAGAGGGGGACATCAAGAGAGGACCTACTTAGCAGCATTTATTTCTTGCTGGTTGTGCTCCAAGTTCAGTCTTGCTATCCCTGTACTAGCCAACATTTATCGAGGTTTGAACACACTTGTTGATTCTTTTAAACTCTCATACTTTGGATGTTACTTTCCTGCTTACTACATCTATACTTGGCTAGCATTATATTTCGGCACTCATCACGTGGTTGATCCATGTCCTCTCAACCCTGCCATGGTGACATATTCAGATGCCCAGAGTTCAAAACGGATGAAGGACGATAAGGCTCGAGAGCTTTTTCATGAAGGGAAGACAATCAAATGGGGATGCGATATACTAAGCAAAAACATGCGTAAGGTTTTGACTGACGATGATAGCTTATCACCCTTGCAACATGACTACTTGGTATCGCTTCATTCCATCTACCTTCCCGTGCACTGTGGTGATAGATTTCACATAGAGCCTTATAGCCCTAGACGTTTCAGCAGGCAATTTGGGTTTTGTCAAGGTATACATGGCCAATTCTTATAAATCAACACCTCCCGAGTTGTATCTTATCATCAAGCATTGAGACATTGGAACATACTTTTATATGTGGGTAGTCAATCTAGTGTACTCCTTCCATACTATTCGCTAGGGTTGGAGCACTTTGTGACTGAACACTTTCATGACCGGTGGTCTAAGGTGAATGTTAGATACCTTAGAGACAAGGTTGACACTCTTCAAAAATGTATCAAGTCTGATTCATTGAAGTCACGAAAGGACAAAAAATCCCTTCGCAAGCCGATAAGCATGTTGAGCTTGACAACCTAGATGATGAAGTCTCAGATGAAACTCCTAATGTTACTAAGATTGTCCAGCCTGTAAAGAATTCAATGGGGTCCCATGGGAAACACTACAAGAAAATGCTTTACTTACAACCACTATTTTACAACCTTGCGCTAATCCTGTTGTAAAAGACTATTTTGTACAACGAGAATTGTCGAATGGTTGTAGGAGGCTTATAATACCTACAACGGAGCGGAAACCCCATTGTAAGTGATCAAAACCCGTTGTAAAAAGCCCAAAAAAATTTCTGCTAAAATAGAGCGCCATTTTTCGCGGGCTTGGAAAGTGAATGACAACGGCCCATTAACACCTACAGCCACATAAGTGGTTGTAATAGGTTCTAAATTAAAATAATAATAAAAAGAAATAGAACTAGTAGTACTGTACTCCCAGGCCAAAAGCGTTCTTCACAATCGAAAAAGAAGAGCGAGAGCTTGGTTTCGACTTTCGCCATTGTTGCGCGCACCTAAAGCAGCCATTTCCTTCCATTTCTCTTAAACGTTCTCAAACCTAATTCATCACTTTCTCTTTCTTCTCTCTCAAACTTTCTCATGGAGAAGATTAGCAGAATTTTCGCCATTGATGCTCACTAAACCCTAGACGAGTGAGACAGAGATTTTAAGATCGATTTTTGGTGTTTGAAGAAGGAAAATTCGATGAGAGAAGGGTATAGCAAATAGTTCGTTCCTCAAGCAATTGCAAACAAGGTAATTTACCCTAACTTATTACAATTATCATAAACTACCACAATATGTTCGATTTGCTTTTCCTTTTTACAGTTTAAACTTGATTTCTGCAATAGCTACTTGAACTGTACTGTGACGTTATCTATTGAAGTAATTTTTGCGACTAATATATGTTTTCATATATCAGTGCACACAAGGGGCTAACTTTTATATATATATATAATGAATGGTTTCTATTGGTGTATGTATGGGAAAGCATTGGCTGGCTATTACTAATTTATTGGGGTTGTTATGTTCTGACTTTTGTTTTTGCTTGTGATTTGTTTTGGGGGTTTGTATCTTGTTCTTCTTATTGCTAGTTGAGCACAAAATTTGGTTATGGGAATTTGGCGGCAACTGAGTGTGTTGAATAAGGGTCCGTGTAGAGAAGATAGAGAGAGAGGGGCATGGACAAGTGAGGAGGACAAGATCACAGTATATATATGTATATGTTTGCTTCGTGGCCCACAGATATGCTGATACTTTATTCAATTCAAAAAAGTTAATGAATCTCAATATTTAAACCAAGTTAATAAAAACCTTTGTCTTGTTCTGTTTGGTTTAAAAGTGAGTCCCCACTATAATAAGCCAAGTTTGGTTAGAAACGACATACTTGTCTATTTGTTTATGCAGGTTTCTCTTTGAAGAATGTAGTGCTAGTATTTCCTAACTAAAGTGTATGGAAAAACTGGTAAATTTGATGGGAGAAAAGTGAGTTGGGTTATGTGGGAGAAAATTGAATAGATGTTCAATTTGTTCTGGTATTTAAGTAAACTAAATTGAGTTATGTATACCTACTTCTGGATAAATTTCGTGTGAAGAAATCTCTAAATATATGTGAGTTAGGTGAGAATATCCATGTATTATTATTGAGGAACTAATTTATTAAATATATATTTTTTTTTTGGAAAGATAATGGCACCCAATAAACATTGGATGAAACTAGCTCAAGACCATCGTCTAGATGATGAGTATATAACAGGCGTTGAAAATTTTGTGACCTATGCTAGTGAAAAGACAAATAAAGAGGAAATAAGATGTCCATGCATCAAATGCAAAAACTCAAGCATGGGGTCCAAGGACATGGTGAAAGATCATTTAATAGCATGGGGGATTATTCCAAGCTATACATTTTGGTATCACCATGGGGAAAGGGTAGGTGAGTCTCAATCAAAGAATGAGAACGGAAGCGACTCAGATTCCGAAATGGAAGATGATCAGGGATTAGAAGAGTTTGCCATTGAGGATGAGTTTGAGACTATGATTAGAGATGTCTTCCCTAATCATGCTGGTTTGGGTGATGATCCCTTAGATAATAATACCCCAAATCATGTTAAGTTTGACGAAGAACCCAATGCTGATGCAATGAAATTCTATAGATTATTAGAGGATTTTCACAAACCACTTTATCAAGGTTCTAAGTCATAGAAATTGTCAGCAATTGTAAACTTGCTTCACATCAAAACACTTGGTAGGTGGAGTAATGAATCGTTTACAATGTTGTTGCAATTCTTGAAAAGCAATCTGCTCCCTGATGACTCTACATTGCCCGATTCTTATTATGAGGCGAAAAAGATCATTCAAGATCTCGGTCTCTCTTATGAAAAGATTGATGCGTGTGTCAATGATTGTATGTTGTTTTGGAAACATGATGAGAAACTAGATTTTTGTAATATATGCAATGCTTCGAGGTGGAAGCATGATAAGCATAGTGGAGACACTAGAAGGAAAGAGAATGGTAAGAGAATACCACAAAAGACATTTCGGTATTTTCCTTTGAAACCAAGATTGCAACGCTTATTCATGTCTTCTAAGACTGCTTCTGATATGACATGGCATCATGATAAACGTGTCAAAGATGGGGTAATGAAGCATCCAGCCGACTCTAAATCATGGAAGCATTTTGATGAATTATACGAGTCTTTTGCTTTAGAGCCTCGTAACGTTAGACTCGGTCTTCTTAGTGATGGTTTTAATCCATTTTCAAATTCTGCAACTTCATATAGTATATGGCCTGTGATGTTGATTCCTTATAATATGCCTCCATGGATTTGTATGAAGCAATCTAATTTCTTGCTATCCATGCTAATTCCTGGCCCACATGGTACCGGTGATGCAATTGATGTGTACTTGCAACCACTGATACAAGAGTTGAATGAGCTTTGGGAAGTCGGGGTTGAAACTTATGATGCATCAAAGCGACAAAATTTTAGATTGCATGCTGCTGTGTTATCAACCATTAATGATTTTCCTGCTTATAAAAATCTATCTGGGTGGAGTACGAAAGGGAAACTAGCTTGCCCTTGTTGCCATAAACAAACTCATTCAATCAGGTTACGCAATTGTTCCAAACAAGCTTATATGCGCCATCGGCGTTTTCTTCCTATCGATCACCCTTGGAGAAGAAAGAAAGACATATTTGGGAAAAAAGAAAGGGGTTTGCCACCTAAGCCATTGACTGGTGATGAAATACTTGAACAAGTGAAGGATCTTGATGGGATGTATTTGACTAAGGATCCTCATAAGCGCGTAAAAGTTTCACATAAATAGAGAGGGGATAATTGGAACAAAAAGAGCGTATTTTTCGATTTGCCTTATTGGAAAGATCTTTTGTTGAGACACAATCTAGATGTGATGCATATTGAGAAGAACATATGTGATATTGTGTTGGGTACTATAATGAACATGAAGGGTAAGACTAAAGACACAGCTAACTCACGTTTGGATATGAAAGCAATGAATATATTGCCGAAGCTACATCCTGTCCAAAAAGGCGACAAGCTTGAGTTGCCTCCCGCACCATACACATTGTCAAAATCTCAAAAAGAGATATTGTGTCACTTCTTGAAAGAAACAAAAGTTCCAGACGGGTTTTCTTCTAATATTTCTCGATGTGTTAATGTGAAAGAGTGTAGAATTTCGGGATTGAAGAGCCATGATTGTCATATTCTATTTCAGCGTTTACTTCCTCTTGCAATACGTGGCCTTCTAGTGAAAGATGTTTGTGAGCCCTTGATTGATTTAGCTATGTTTTTCAATGTTTTCTGTGCTAAATCACTAAATGTGAAAGACTTAGAACAACTCAAAGATCAAATTCCTCTTACTCTTTCCAAGTTAGAAAGATGGTTACCTCCTTCTTGCTTTGATATCATGTTACACTTATGTGTGCACCTTGCTGATGAGGCTATCACTGGTGGGCCGGTACATTTTCGTTGGATGTATCCTGGTGAGCGGTATCTCTTTACCCTCAAATCATATGTTCGCAATAAAGCTCGTCCAGAGGGGTCAATAGCCGAGGGTTATATTGCAAATGAGTGCATGACATTATGTTCAAGGTACTTGCACAACGTGGAAACAAAATTTAGCAGTTTGGAGCGAAATTATGATGGTGGTGCTAAGCCTTGCAAAAAGTTGTCAATCTTTTCTCACCCTGGCAGACAATTGGGAGCGACTAAACTATGTGATCTAGACATATCTGAAAGAGAGCAAGCTCACTTTTATGCTTTGAAGAATTGCGATGAGGTTGTCCTATTCTTTGAGTAAGTCCACTTATAAGCGATATGTCATTTTCCTTGTTATTTTTTTTTTTCCCGTTTTTCATGTACTTATGAGCTCTATCGTCTAGGCAATTTTGTTATTAATGGAAAATGATGGAGTAGACCTAAAAGAAGAAGACCGAGACAGAAGATTTGCTCGATGGTTCAAAAAAACTGTAAGAGCACTTTGTCTAATTGGGTTTTATCATATAAATTTGTCTAATTTTGGTTTTATCATATAAATGACATTCTCCTGTTTGGAACTCAAATACTTATCCAATCTATGTTTTCCTTTCCTTAGGTTGAAACATTGCATAAAGAAGGAAATTGTCCTTATGGAGATGAATTTCTCTCATTGGCACGTGGTCCTATTCAATATGTGACATCGTTTAATGGTTATGTGACTAATGGGTTTAGGTTTCGTACAGTGAAACGTGATGCAGGTTTAAGAACTTAAAATAGTGGAGTAGTTGTTGTTGGAGTCACCGAAAATGGTTCGGGGAGCATTGATTATTATGGAGTCTTGACAGAAGTTATTAGATTGGGGTATTTGGGCAACAACTATATTGTGTTTTTCCGTTGTAATTGGTTTGATGTTCATGATTCACGAAGAGGGAAAAAAGTGGATAGGTTTGGGTTTACCAGTGTTGACACACAACGGGTTTTAAGAACAAATGAATCATTTGTCCTAGCAAGCCAAGTGTCACAAGTGTTTTATGTTAATGATGTTGTTAACAAGGGTAGTTGGCGTGTTGTGGTTAAGACTCAACCTCGAGATTCATATGAGATGCCAGATGAAGATGATGGTGACCAAAGAAACATAGAAAACTTGGATGTTACTGAAGATGCATTCCAAGTGAATGAATCGTTTAGCTTGCAATTTGATGATTCTTCTTTGACAAGCATGAGAAATTGGGAGAGGACTGATGTTGAACCCGAGATTGTTGATGTGCCTTCATTAGACAAGAAAGGAAAACGAAAATCAGAAAAATGATGAAATGTTTTGAACTTTCAGCAGTTATTGTAAATTTGGACTTAATTTTGCTTAGTTATATTTTTATCCTTTTGATTATGGTTATTTCTATCTTTATTGGTAAGTAGTATGTATGTTTTTTGGTTTTCCAATATGAGTAAGTACTATATCTATGGTGTTTTGATTATTCAATATGGGTAAGTACTATATATATGTTGTTTTGATTATAATTATTTTTTTCTAGAAATTAAACATAATATTGCTTAGTTATGTATTATACTTTTGTTACATCATTTAATTAAGTTCTTCTATTTTCACTTTTTTTAGGAAAACGGCACCACCAACAGAAAAATCAACAAAGTTTACGTTCGTAGCGCCGGGGGCATTAACTAAGAGTAAAAGTAATGCTAAACTTTCAAAAGCAATCAACCTTCTCCCGGGATTCATTTCCGGAGATGGTATCGGAGTAGCTTCTTCAAAAAATGTAAAGCCCCTGCCATCTAATGCAAATGGTTCGGGAATCTTTCCGGGAGGTGGATTTGGAGGGGCTCATCCAAGCGATATGAAGGTCTCATTATCTAATATTTCAGCCCCTGGAAACTTTTCTGCTGGTGGATTTTCTTCAAAAAGTATGCGCCCCTCATCAGCTAATGTGGTTTCCCCTACCCCGAGACTATCTTCTCAAGGTGGATTTGGTGGATTTTCTTCAAAATTTGTGAGGCCCTCATCACCTAATGTGGCTGCCCCGACCCCGAGACTATCTTCTCAAGGTGGAGTTGGTGGATTTTCTTCAAAATCTATGAGGCCCTCATCACCTAATGTGGCTGCCCCAACATTGTCTTCTGGGGTCGGATTTGAAGCAAAATTTTCAAACAAGCTAGAGCCTTCATCATCTTCCGTTGTAATGAACAAGAAAAATTATGAAGATGGTGGCAAGTCTTCTAGGAAGGAAGTGAACATTACTCACACCCTATCTCATGTTTCCACTGATACTACATCCGTGGTGAATGAAAAATTGATGCCATCTAACGGGAAGGGAGAAGCTACTAAAGATGCAGAATTGATGCCATTTAACGAGGAGGGAGGAGCTACTAAAGATGCCAAATTGATGCCATCAAACGGGGAGGGAGAAGCTACTAAAGANATAGGTTCCTGCTGAAGCAGCATGCTGCTGCTGCTGCTGGGAAGCAGCCTGCTGCTGGTGCTGCCAGTATTATTATTTCTAAAATCTATATTTTTCCATTGTGGTTATTGTTATCATCATTGTATGATACTTTACAGTCTCACAACCCATTACTAAAAGGAAGAAAAGGGACCCAAATGCGAAGACCCATGGTGTGAACAAGAATAAAGCGGTTGCAAATTTGAAAGAGGGTGAGAAGTTGGAAGTAGAATTCTTTAACAATGGTCCAGTAGGGAAACATCAAGGGGATTTGGTGAAGCATATGGGGAAACTTGTTCGTGATCGCACTATTGTTCCAGTGCAAATTCACTCTTGGGAGGAGATTGAGGATGATGTGAAGGATCATTTATGGGAATCAATATTGGTAAGTTGTTAAAAATGTCTTTATTATTTTCTTTTTATCCTTGCTTAGTTTAATTTTTATTTGTCATACCCTTTGTAGAACAAGTTTGATGGTAGTGGAATGGATTTGCGACGTAAACAAATTCTCAATCACATGAAAAGGTTGTGGCAAAATTGGCGCGGGTTAATGAAGTGAGATAATATCATCAAGAAGGGGTCTATTGAAAAAGCGCTCAAAGAAGTGCCCAACCATTTGACAAAAGAGGATTGGGAGTGGCTTGTGAACGAGTATTACCAAGATGAAAATGTTGTGGTAAGACATTCACATTATGATTTGAGTAATAAGTTATTGGTCGATAATTACTACAAATACTCTTACATATGATGCTTTATAGTATTAATCACATGCGCCATGTTATGTCCTTGTAGAAAGTAAGTGATAGGAACTCCGCGAATAGAGGCCATTTGACTATGCTGCATCGTACTGGTAGCAAGCCATTTCGACAAGTTATTTGGGATGAACTGGTGGGATTTACAATTAATGTTACAATATTTAATTTTGGGGTCTAACTTGAATAATAAATTTCTCATTGTTTTGACTTCTTTTTGTTGTAAATGAAGGGAGGAAAGGATGGACAACAACCTAAGATATCTGAGATTTTCAAGAGGACTAGAGCAAAGAAGGGCGAATTGGAAGGAGAAGCAAATAAAAAATATGTAAGCTTTCTTGTACTTTCAAACATTTAGCTTTCTTGGTTATCATGTACGTACATATTAATTTTTTTTTAACTATTTAATATTGTAGGAAGAGATTGTGGATGTAGAAAGAGATAATCCATCTTTCACACAGTTTGAGGTTGTAGAAAAGTGTTTCGGAGAGCAAGACCGTGATCATGTGGTTTGTTTTGGGCATGGTATGAAGCCTAAAGATGTGAGGGGACCTTTGCGTAGTCGTGAAGAGCTTACAATCGAACTTCGTGAGCAACAAAAAGAAAACAACGATCTAAAGCGTAGATTAGATGAAATGGAACAAAACAATCAAAAGGAGCGTGATGCAAATGCGAAAAAGACAAAAACCTTGGAAGCAAAAGTAAATATGTTGATGAACATGGTCATGGGGCAACAATCCCGACAACGGTTAGTTTCTTATGAAAAAATAATTTTTTTGCTATGTTTTTTTTTTCCTTGGATTTTGTTGCTTTTCATATCTGTTGGTTTGCTAGAACTGGAGTTTGTTTTTTATGGAGGGGAACATGGTGCTTGTTTCTGGTGGAGGAAGGGGAAACTGGTTTTTGGTGTTGTTGACGCTAATGTTGTTGTTGTTGTATTAGTGCCGCTGTAGCTGCTGCTACCAGCAAGCCGCAGCCGCTGCTGCTGCAGCCAGCCAGCCAGCAAGCTGCTGCTGCTGCTGCAGCCAGCCAGCAAGCTGCTGCTGCTGCTGCTGCTGCTGCTGCCAGCCAAACCTTTTTTTGATGAAACTTTCTTTCCCCCCAAAATTGCATCCATCTTATGAAAATAGGAGTATAGTATGTTTATTTCCCCCCTTGTACCTTTTTGAAGAGGCAGGGAGCCTCGTTTCTCGTTGTACATTTAAGTGATTAATGCAGATACAATTATTGATGGTGAAGAGTGTTAAATCATCAAATTAGGAGAGATGTCAAAGTTCTATCAAGAAAGTCGCAAATTCATGTAAGTGTAAAAACTTTTGTAGTTTGGAATTGTCTATCTTGCTTTATCTTCGCTTTATCTTCATCCAAATTTTGGTAAATTACTAAGACATGGGAGTAGTAAGCAAATTTTAGTATTTTCTATTGATATTTTAGTATTTTATTGTATATGTTGCAGGTTATTATTGATTATTGATGACGAATCAAATTTCAAGTGTTCGAAAGATGATGAATCGCCTAGTTTTGGTGTAGCTTTACATCTATTTCAAACTATGACATCTACTAGTGAATGACAATGGTGATTTATTTGTAGCTAGTGTGATCATAATATTTTGGGATTTTGAATTTCATGTTCTAAATGGTACTTGTATGGGATGATATGCAGTTCGTATGATGTTATTAATTTAGTACTATATATATCTTCACAAGTTTCATAATTGTTTTAAAAAATTTCTTTAAAAAACCATATATATGCAATAATATTTGATAAATATTAGTGTAAATTGGATTACACAATGAACTACAACGAGGATGGCCATGGAAAAAGCAGGTTCTAATAATATAAGTATCGCAAAATTCAAAATACATGAAAACAAATTGTCGCCAAATATACTTACGACGAGAAAACTCGTAGATAATAGCCATGCCAAGACAGCGCCTGGAGCCAATAAATTATTCAAAACACATTTACAACGAGAGAATCCGTTGTAAATACCATTTTCACAACGAGTTCTGTCCTCGTTGTAAAAGAGTCATTTACAACAGCCCCCTCAACCCCGTTGTAATATTATTTACAGCGAAGCCTTTTACAACGGGTTACAACCGTGCGCGCGCCTCGTTGTAAGAGGGTATTTACAACGGTTTTTGGCTCTTTTACAACGAGAAAACTCGTTGTAGTTGAGACTTTTTCTTGTAGTGAAATGAGTCGAGAGTGATGATAGTGATAAGGAATCTGACACCAATGCACTGTAGAGGTAAGAAAAATGCCTCTACGACCACATCACAGTATGACATGGACTTCTTTGGTGATGTGCAAGAGTGCTCAAATATGACCAGCAGCCTTCCCATGGTAAGCTTCTCTTTTTCTTATTTTTTCTTCTTCTTTTTTTTTTTTTGTTGGAATTGTCACCTCATCCCTTGTAT
>BSSO01005115.1:0-13548 GCA_030267885.1 Mesembryanthemum crystallinum | reverse complement strand
TTGTGCTAACAGTTCCCTACTTCATTTTCAAAACTGACAACAGAAAACTGAAAACCAAAAAAAGTGGTTTCCAAAAACTGGTTTTGAGTTTCCAAAAAAACTGAAAACTGGCAATTGGCAACCACCCCAAACAAGGCCTAAGTTTTTTTGTCCACTTCTTTCTGATCTAACTATAAAGTCTTGTTCTTCTCGTGCAGTGCTTGCCTATAACCCTTGATGTTGGCACCAACAATCAGAAGTTGTTAGATGATGAATTTTACATTGGATTGAAGCAGAAGCGGGCTACTGGAGAGGAATATGCTGAGTTTGTCCAAGAATTCATGTCTGCAGTTAAGCAAAACTATGGGGAGAAGATCCTTGTACAGGTTAGTCACAAAAATCAAGCAATGTTAAACTGAGTTCACCGAAAGGCGAGTCAAGCTCTGAGAATGTGATATCAATTTTTCAGTTTGAAGATTTTGCCAACCATAACGCATTTGAGTTGCTGGAGAAATACCGCACCACTCACCTCGTCTTCAATGATGACATTCAGGTGAGAAATATTGATGTGGTTATGATCATCTATTTTTTTGAACTTTTCATGTTTGAACTGATGAATAATCCTTTTCGAGCGCAGGGTACTGCTTCTGTTGTTCTTGCAGGACTTATTGCTTCTTTAAAACTACTAGGGGGAACCTTGGCTGACCATAAATTTTTGTTCCTCGGTGCTGGAGAAGTGAGTACTTACCATCTTTTTGTGACAAAACCAATTTATTTGTTTTAATCCATTATAACAGGGATAGAAATTCTTCTGGAATAAAGAAAAATAACGCTTTATCTTTAAATAAAAAAAAAGAAAAATTTTCAGACATTGAATCATCCCTGTCAAAAGAGAAGTAATTTGTTACTCTAATGTGCGTGCATGCGTGTGTGTGTGTCACTTCTGTGGTATCTAACTCTTGCGTGGCTTCTGTTATCTGAAGGCTGGAACGGGTATTGCAGAGCTTATAGCCCTTGAGATGTCAAAGAAGGTATCATGCTGGGCCAGGAACTTCATGATTCTGTCCTTGTTATGATTATATTTCAACACCACACTCACTTCTCTTTCCTCTTTTCCGTCTTTGGGCTACTACATTTACAGACAAAGGCTCCAGTAGAGCAGATGAGGAAAAAGATTTGGCTTGTCGACTCCAAGGTAGTGTCGTTGATAAGACCTCACTTGAGCAAAATAACATCAATTTCTCTTCTCCACTCTTCTTACTTTCTTCTTCTACTTACAATAGCTTCCAATCCTACCATTTTTATGGCAGGGACTTGTTGTTAGCTCTAGGAAGGAGACACTTCAGCAGTTCAAACTACCTTGGGCTCACGAACATGAACCCATTACAACTCTTATAGATGCTGTCCAGGTGAAAAAGAGCGAGCTATTGATGATAATGCTCCACTCTTGGGACAATTTGTTATGACCTGATCTATTATCTTAATTATTTTTGCCCAATATTTCAGGCAATCAAGCCCACAGTGTTGATTGGTACTTCTGGAAAAGGGAAACAATTTACCAAGGAGGTCGTTGAAGCCATGGCAAATATCAATGCGGTATCTTTCATCTTCTTTTTCCTCTTGATACTTTGTAGAGTTTCGTATCTCCTCTGTTTAACCTGATTGTAAGCTATGACATTTATCTGTGTATATGTGGCTGGCTTGTAGAAACCTCTCATTCTTGCTCTATCAAATCCTACTTCACAGTCAGAATGTACTGCCGAAGAAGCCTACACATGGAGTCAGGTGAAGAAAATCTCAAACGTTCAACTTACAATTCATGGGTCGTGTTTAGTGATAGAACATGAAGACAGTTTTCAGTTTCTAAATTTTGAAAAGTTTTTCTTGGAAAAGACCTTTTCTAATTTGGAAAACTGTTCTTTAAATTTGTGAAGAGAACATGGAGAAAGATCAAAATGAAGTTTTCTTAAGTTTTTTCATAAATTTGGAAAACAAGGAAATAGTTTTCCTGGTTTTGTTTTTGGGAAGTTCAAACTTTTGAACATGTTTTCCAGAAAACCCTGTTATCCAGGAAACTTCTAGAAAAGAGGTAAAGTGAACACACGTCTTTCAGTTTCCACAATTGAAAAAACTGACATAAGTTTGGTTTTTGTGCTTCGAAATCCTTAGGGACATGCAATATTTGCCAGTGGAAGCCCATTTGACCCTGTTGAATATGAAGGAAGAACTTTTGTCCCTGGCCAGGTCTAAATCTTATCTGCAACCAGTAACTTTGTGTTTTATGCAGTGCAACTTCCTGAAGCTCAAAGTTTCTACTATGACTGAGACTGATAATTGATTTTTAAATTTCCGTATTTCAGGCAAATAATGCTTACATTTTCCCTGGGTTTGGTTTGGGTCTGATCATGTGTGGTGCAATCCGTGTCCATGATGACATGCTATTGGCTGCCTGTAAGTGCACTGAACAAAGATATCTAAAACTCGTGGCCTTATCTGATCTGTCATCTAACATATTGCGATCTGTGAAAGAGAAACATGTGTGTTGGTATTGTTGGCACTCTTAACTATTAAGGGCATGCGTTCATGCATACTCTTGTTCTTTATAATGTCCCAAGGACCCAAATGGCTTGTTTGGCATGACAAGGTCCACCTTATAACAGGGAAGGCTCTGTTAATTGCAATTGAATGACGCTAAACTGCATTGAATTAATAGTTATATGTAAGAGACAAAGTAAGTTGCATAACGGAACTGAGCTAAATAATTGTGGAAACGATGAAATGAACATGGCCTCATTGAGTCCTAGTTGTTGTCATTGTTGTTGTCGTCACTGCATTGCTAGTGGCAATAATTGAGTAGTTTACCTATATCTAGCCACTTCTTCAAGTTTTCTCCTACTTTTATATCATATTTCCTTGATGATCAACAAATACTGACAGAGTATGCGTCACCCTGAACCCCATTTGCTTACAGCTGAGGCACTGGCTTCACAAGTTACAGGAGAACATTTCATAAAGGGACTTATCTACCCACCATTCAAGGACATCAGAAAGATATCAGCTCACATTGCTGCCGGAGTAGCTGCAAAAGCTTATGAACTTGGTGAGTTGTTCTTACTCATTCTCGTATACCTGATCAACAAAAAAATTATACTGTAGTTTAGCTTACAAATTCTGATTTCAATCTTCTGACTGTTATTTATAGGTTTGGCTAGTCGGCTTCCTCAACCAGCCGATCTTGTTAAGTTTGCCGAGAGCTGCATGTACAACCCTACTTACCGGAGTTTCCGTTGAAATTCTGGGAAGAATTTTTCTTGCAGTTTTGGATCTGTGCTTCCACTGTGAAGAGTTTTTCGTTACTCTTTTTTTTTTCACAATCATTTTGTTGGGTTATCATATAAATGTGTAATGTTTGCAGTTTGTTAGTACCTACTAATTAGCACCATCCTGTGGTTTAGTCATCTATCAGACATTTTAGACTTGCTTTTTAGCATCAAAATCCGAGTGCTGCATTGAATTGAAAATAATTTAAACGAGAGATTATCTGTTTAAACTTTCTCGTCTGTCAGATAGTTTTTCATTTCTTTAAGAAATCAGAAGGCTCCTTTTTAGCCATTTACAAGAATGACACTGGATAATGGCATTTGATTGGGTATTTTAGTGATATTGATGATCAAGATTCAAGATAAGAAATGGAGAGGGTTGACATCAACAGTCAGCTTTATTTAGCGAGTAAAGTTTCTAACACGATATATAATTCATATGCGTGTATAGAATGCGACAAGCTCTACTGAAGCTAAAATTGTTGACCAAAATCCTGTACTCCTAAGATTCAAACCTCAAGTACAATACTGTTAATGTTAGCCTAGCATTTGAATCTTTGACATCTATCTGTCAAAATTCACCATTTCTTCACAAGATTGCAATTGACAACTGTTTAGTTCTCATAATCATCGGTGGGATGTTTCCTGTCAATGTGAGCACATGAAATTTTCCAACTTTGTACAAAAAATTGTGTTTTAGTCAAAACAAGAAGTTACTTATACAAATACAAGTATCAAACTATGAAAAGCATCTTATTGGCTCAATGGTTTTAATACATGAACTTGGCGTTGAAAATTTGGATTTGAGAATTTGAAGTATGACATTGTGGGACATTAGCATCTTATCTTATTGGCTATCAGTAGGGAAGGATGGGCCATATGAAAGGGAATTAGGGATAAACCTAGCTGGCTATCAACATTGGTACCGCATTATGAGGGTACTAAGAAAGTAACATCTCACTGTTTTTATGAAAATGACTATAATTAGGTCTATTTTGTCATTTTTTAATACAAGAAACCTGAGGTTATGGCTGTTAGAGTGTATTTGATAAACTCCGAGTGTATATAACAGCATGCAAACCACATGCATCAGCAAATCAACAGAAATTTGACCTTAAAACTATGTCAATTTCTAAGTAAAAAAAAAAAAAAAANAAAAAAAAAAAAATCGAGTTATGGTAGTAGTATTAGCTAATGAGTAATCTGATTTTTTTGGGGGTGTCTGCAAGGTTTCTGCATAAGTGTGGCTAAAGGGCACCTTCTAACACACGGACTCGGATATAAATTCATGTAGATGCTCCCTACGAGACTTGAACCCTGGGCCCCCGACCTGATGTATAGGTTATAATTTGTTTACTAGTAAGCCAAACTCCTCTTGATTAATTTAAATGATGATATTTAACATATTGGTAAACTGATAAGTAAGCAATAATTATTTATATGCAAAATTGTGGGGGAGCATCCATATAAGTTTAACTTTTTAAAATACATAAAACCAAAACTTCAAGAATGCTTACTAATGGATCATACTGATGATTATCCGCATGACCTAATGGATCATATGAAGCTCTTCTTTGTCCACCCCAAAAGAATACAAATAATGAGTATAAATATTTTTTTCGTAGTGGTTGATAAATTACCAACTATGCCAACCACCAAAGCTTAATTTTATTTGAAGTGTAAAAATTTATGTGATATAAACCATTGATATATTTCTATATATGTTATGATCACATAACTTCGCATCTAGACGGCAAATAATAAAACATTTAAGAATTTTAATTAAAAAAAAAGGAAAAGACTAATTTTCAAATATTATAAATAGTCTTTGTGTTCAATAACTATACAATTCTCATATTTTTTGTCCTAAGAAAATTACGTTTAGTCTAAAGAATACATAAATGTTAAGGAGACACAAAAGTTAATGAAGAGAAGTTTTGAATTCACGTTTCAATACAAATACCTGAAGATTTTACTGATTAAACTAACTATTAACTGATAGAGAATCCACGTACTTGAGAAGCGAAGAAGAATCCAATACAACATATCGAAAACTTTTAAAATCACATAATTAGATAATATTAAAAGGAAAGAAATAAGAATCAAAAATCTAATTATTCCCAAAAAAAAAAATATATGGAAATTTGTGGATTGGAAATGAATAGGAAAGTCAAAAATTCTCTCCATAAAAAGATGCTTCTATTTTGGATTTTTGGATACCACCTTTTTATGACAAGCTGCTTTCTATAATGTTGGTCCCCTCTCAAAGAATAAAATAAAAGCTTCCTTTAATATTATTATTTTTAGAATAAGACATTTATTTGATCATGGGATTAAGACGTCCACCATTATCTACCAATTAAAATCTTATATTATACACTTCATGTAACGCCTAAACCTTGTCTTAAAATTATTTATTTATTTATTTATTTATTAGTCTTATTCACTTTGTTCTTACCAGTTACCTTTCTCTCTCTTGTCTCTCTCTACCTTTCCTGGTCCGCCATCATCATCATCAAGATTTTCAAGCCATAATCAAAGCTTAATTAGCGGGACACAGTGTTAGAGAAAGGAGGGTTTTGAGCTCAATTCAAGAAAAAAAATCAAATCTTTTTTCATTTGTTGAGCTTCCCAAAACATCATTAATACTGGGTTTTTGCTTTTTCTCAGAGAAATAAATTTTTTTCCTACCAAACCAAACAACGCGTAAAGAGAACACACTCGAATTCCTCAGTGGGTCTCTTTATTCAGCCAAACACGCCCTTTCTCTCTCATCTAGAACGGTTTTTCGTGTGTGTGTTTCTTGCTCTCATCGCTGCCGGGGCACGGCTTATTGCCACCTTTTCAGGTTTGAGCTTATGGGTTTTTTGATTTTCGGTTTATGGGATGTTTAGCTTGTAAATTATGAGTTTTTACTGTGAATTTTTGTTGGGTTTTGTGTTGTGACTGTGATTTGGGATGTGGGTAATGTGGATGGTGAAGAGTTAGAGTTGTTGAAAATGGGTGGTGATTTCTTGAGTCTTTATTTCCTTTTTTGGTAAGTTGTAGGATGGATTAAGGTTTCTGTATTGTTGTTGGTTTGCTAGGATGTGAATCTCATGGGAAAATTTTGGGTTTTTTTTTTGTTTTGGTTGAGATTTCTTGGTTGTATGATGATGAAGTCAAGTTTATGAGTGTTTGATTAATTTTAATTGAATTTTGTCAAGATGGGGTGTTGAACTTATTAAAATTTAGTAACTGGGCATTTGTTGATAGTAAATTGATGTGGTTTCCCAAACCTCAATTATATAATAGGAATTTTCAAATGCATGTTTGTCTAGTTTAGTTAAAATCCTTGGAAAGCAGAAACTTTCTTCAAGGTTTGGTTTAGGACATCAGATTGAAAGTGAAAATGAGAGTGAAATAATTGGACACAATTGGTTGAAGTTGATTTTGAGCTAAGAGTATATATATATTCTTGCTAACTAATCATGTTTAGATGATGATTTTTATAGGTGGACTGCTTGTCTCTATGATGTCAATTGAACACCCAAGGGGTTTGGCCTCGATGCCGGTAATTTTTAAGATAACTATTCTTATGTTGTCTCTCCTCCCGCTCTCCACCACTGGACAGTCTGCCACCTCTGATGCTGCAGCAATGCAGAAACTAAAAGAAAGCCTAAAGCTTCCTTCGAGTGTTGACTGGTCTAATGCTGATCCATGCAAGTGGCAAAATGTACGATGTGACTCAAACAATCGGGTCACAAGAATCCAACTCGGAAACGAAGGGGTCTCTGGCTCTTTGTCTGCCTTTGTAGCCAACCTAACCAACCTTCAAGTCCTTGAGCTCATGAACAACAAACTTTCAGGCTCATTACCGAGCTTAAAGGGGTTGAGTTCACTCCAGACCCTAAACCTCCGCGACAACCAGTTCAGCTCAATCCCCTCAGATTTCTTTAACGGGTTAACCTCTCTCCAAGCAGTTTATCTGGATGATAACCCATTTAGTTCTTGGTCTATACCTGATGGGCTCAAGGATGCTTCCACTCTGAAGAATTTGTCTGCTAATTCTGCCAACGTTGCTGGCAAGATACCAGACTTTTTCAACTCTGAAACTTTCCCCAGTATGGTTCATTTACATATGTCCGGGAATTTCCTTCAGGGCAGTCTTCCAATGGGGTTTTCAGGTTTTGGGCTTCAATCTCTTTGGTTAAATGGACAAACAGATTCAAATGGTGCTCGAACCCTTAATGGGACAATTGAGGTTTTACAGAATATGACCCAATTGGTACAAGTATGGTTGAACATGAATGCTTTCAGCGGTCCCATACCAGACTTATCTGGTTTGACCGCTTTGCAGGATTTTAATTTGAGGGATAATAGACTCACCGGTCCGGTCCCTGCCTCTTTGATTAACATTGGGACGCTAAGGACGGTCAATTTAACAAATAATAATCTTCAGGGGCCAATGCCTAAGTTCAACGAAACTGTATCTGCAGATATAAAGCCTGGACAGAATAGCTTCTGTTTGTCAAAGCCTGGGGCGGATTGTGATAGCCGTGTAAATGTGTTGATATCAGTTTTGGAACCATTTGGGTATCCATTGAAATTTGCGGACAATTGGAAGGGCAATGACCCTTGTAATGGTTGGCTGGGAATAACTTGTAATGGAAATATTACAACTATTAATTTCCGGGGCATGGATCTTACTGGTACTATTTCACCTAATTTTGCGGCGCTTACATCACTTCAGACTTTGAATCTTGCTCACAATCAGATCACGGGTACTATACCAGACGCACTCACAACGATGCCTAACCTCAAGACTCTGGATGTTTCTGACAATCACTTATTCGGTAAGGTTCCAACTTTCGCCCATACTAGTGTTAATGTTCATGGGAATGCTGATATTGGCAAGGATCATCCCAGTCCATCTCCATCTGGAGGTGGCTCTTCTAGTGGGTCTGGGGAAACTAGTGGCAAAGGTTCCAAAACTGGAAAAGTTGTTGGAGCAGTTATTGGCAGTGTCTGTGTGCTTTTCGTTCTTGGTTTATCAGTATTTTGCTTTGTGAGGAGGAAAAGGCTTTATCAAAGGGTACAACACCCGAATACGGTGGTTATCCACCCAAATCATTCAGGGTCTGATGATGCAGTCAAAATCACTGTCACTGGCCCTGGTGTGAATGGCAAGGCAGTGAGTGAAAGCCCTAGTCTTGGGAGTAGTGGTCCCAGCGACATCCATGTTATTGAGGCTAACAACATGGTGATTTCTATTCAAGTGTTGAGGAGTGTGACCAACAACTTTAGTGAAGATAATATTCTAGGCAGAGGGGGTTTTGGGACTGTCTATAAAGGGGAGTTACATGATGGAACCAAGATAGCAGTCAAGAGAATGAATTCTGGGATCTTAGGAGACAAGGGTTTGGGAGAATTCAAATCTGAGATTGATGTTCTTACCAAGGTTCGGCATCGACATCTGGTTGGACTCTTGGGATACTGTTTGGATGGAAATGAGAAAATTCTTGTTTATGAGTACTTGCCACAAGGTGCCTTAAGTCAGCATCTGTTTAGCTGGAAGGAGGAGGAATTGAAACCCCTTCAATGGAAGCAAAGGCTAACGATTGCATTAGATGTGGCTAGAGGTGTGGAATATTTACATAGTTTGGCTCATCAAAGTTTCATTCATAGGGACCTTAAACCTTCTAATATTCTTTTGGGAGATGATATGCGGGCAAAGGTTGCAGATTTTGGACTTGTACGTCTTGCACCAGATGGTGGCAAAACTTCCATAGAAACCAGACTGGCTGGAACTTTTGGTTATTTGGCACCTGAATATGCAGGTAAATAATGTTGCCTTTTTCTGTTTTAATACTTCTCCTAAACATGTTGCTTTGACACTATAAATATGTTTAGATCATTTCTGTAGTGTTCTAGTGGAAGGTTTATAAGCTATACAGCTAATCATAATGTTTTTCATCAAATTCTCTGTAATGTTTTAATTTGATCAAGCTCTTGAAGTGTTGGCTGTGATTGTCCTAGTCATAGAATACTTTTTCGTTTACACTTTTGCATCGGATTGTTTTGCTTTAGATGTTTTACAAACAATATTGCAGCAGCCATAGATTCGTCTACTTCTTGTTCTTGTTTGGGCTAATCTATTGAGTGAAGCAAATGATACAATAGCAGATAGGCTTTGTCATCTGATTGAGATTTAGTACATAGGAGCATGGATGTGTGCTTCTACTCTCCTTTTTATTTTCTTATCTTTTTTTCCTTTCGTGAATGTGTGTTTGGGGGGGGGGGGGGGGAGCTGGTGTTGGTAGTGTGTTGGAGATTCCCTCTTGATAAAGCTACTGTATTAGCCACGGTGTAGTCAATAACAACCAAACATCCCCCGAGCACAGCAATGAGATTTGAGCTATGTATCTCAAAGCAAGGTTGTGATTTGTTTCATCTCAGCTAATAGGGAGCAAGTCATTCTTTATTTGGTTATTTGCAGATGAATCTGTTTGTGAGGCATTAAGAAGTCACTAGAATCGATCATTATATGTGTTATTGCAACTGTAATTTCTTCAGCATATGGGCTCATACAAGAGCTCAATCAGATTATGATTTAACTTCTGCCTCAGTTCATACATCAAAGGATCACTTTCAGTATACCACCAAACCTATTAGATCTAGTCTCCTTTTACTATGCTTTTTTACACTGTATCTTGCTACTTGTTCGTATGAAGTCTACAATAAACTGCGATATAGTTATAGAACATCCATGTCTACTTAATGATTTTTCCTTGGGTATGTTCCTACAAAGTTGACTTCTCGCATACCTTTCATAAGCAATCCCTGAGTTCATGACACTGCTGTAAAAGAATTATACCTTTTCTGGTAACATGAAAAACAAATACGGAGGTGGTCACTTTTGTGAATAAGTTTTCTGCCTTCCAGTTCAATAGGAAAACATTTAGGACCTTTTCTTGATTGAATTTGTTTCAATCATTATGGCTGAATGCCCATAGTTATTTGCTACCCTAGGTCCCTAGCAGTAGATACGCTCCTGTGTGAGGAGTTCCTTCTTTATGGGTTTTCATCCCAAGTGTAACACATTTAACCTTTATGAAGTTGCAATGACTTGAGCCTTCCCATACTGCATTCAGTTCAGTTTTCTTTTTCAACACGATTCATTGAATTGAAGAGGGCCTAGCTAGTCTTACTGCTGCTTTTGCCATTTTGTTTTGGCAGTGATGGGACGCATAACCACGAAAGTCGACGTCTTCAGTTTTGGAGTGATATTAATGGAAATGGTCACAGGCCGGAAAGCTCTTGATGAGACCCAACCCGAGGATAGCGTCCACCTAGTGACATGGTTCCGTAGGATGTATATCAACAAGGACACGTTCCAGAAAGCCATCGACCCCATCATCGATGTCCACAACGAGGAGACTCTTGCGAGTGTCAACACAGTTGCTGAGCTTGCCGGTCACTGTTGTGCCCGGGAACCATACCAGAGGCCCGAGATGAGTCATGTTGTAAACGTGCTCTCGTCTCTCGTTGACATATGGAAGCCAGCCGAAGCTGACCCCGAAGACGCATACGGAATTGACCTCAACATGACTCTGCCACAAGCCCTCAAGAAGTGGCAAGCCCATGGCGACAACAGCATTGATGCTTCTTCATCATCGTTCCTTGCAAGCGGGGACAACACCCAGACAAGCATACCTACAAGACCATCAGGGTTTGCTGAATCATTTACCTCTGCTGATGGAAGATGATGAGGTGGAAAAAATCAGGGGATTCAAAAAAAATACAGGTATAAAACTAGCGGATCAAATTGGAACATTTTTCTTGAAGATTACTTGTTCATTCCTATTTGCAACTGTATTCTTTCCAGCGTGGTGATTCCCAGTTGCCAGAATTGTTATTATCCCCTTGGTGTGTGATCATTGGATGGGGGTTGTGTCTCGATCGAGCAAAGATGTTTAGAAAGAACTTGGTATGTAATGTATAGCATGATATTGATTTTATTTGATGGAATTTCGAAGGTAGTTTGTCTTGTTGATGTTTTCAAGTTGAAGGTACGGATGTTACCATTGTTGTTGATGAGACCACAAAGGGCAAGAGGCAGAGTTGTATATTTGCTTCTTTGTGTTGTTCTGGTAGTAGTTGTAATTTTTATACTCTATTTAACAGTAGTTGTAGTTTTTATGCAATTTGAGAATGTATCATCCTCCTATGTCCCCTTTTTTTTCTTTTGGGGATGTTATGGCTCGATGCATGTATCAATCTTAATCGCTGTCCTAGACGACCATACATGTCTTATTTTTGTGGATCTTAGAATAGGCATGTTTCGTTTTTGTAGTGGTTTAGTAATTCTCCGTTCATTATTTAAGGTTATGCTTTTCGTTTTGGTACGTTCACAATTTAAGATTACACTATCATCATTACACCCACTAGTAAAGTAAGGGTACTGTGGCTATTTTCTTCTCTCCTTAATATTTTGCCCAATAGTGAGTAAGAAGTTTCACTTCCTTGAAAGAACTATGGTAATTAACTTTTCAATTGAAACACCCAGAATTAAGGGGGGTGTTTTGGAAATTATGAAACAGAGGGGAATGAAAAAGAAAGATTCAAAAAATAAGTGTACTACTATTTATTTATTTATTTATTTATTTTTAAAAAGGCAAGAAGACCAGGCTAGTCTGCTTAGAGACTAGCCTAAAGCGTCCTGTTCCATTAGAGTGGTCAAGGACAGGTGGAAAAGGTCCGACCAAGTTAATAGATAAGTGTACTACTAATAAACAAGGTGCATGAGTACTATTATTAGTTTCCACCAGATTAGACTTAACTCATTTTGCTGACATTTCGTCAACCATTTAATTCAAGAATTTACACTTTTAGAGAAATCATTTTTATTTAAAGTAGGCCCACGGGTAAATAATATTACTACTACGTACTTTCACTAATAATGTTAATTGAACTACAAAATAGTAGGAGTAATATATAAAAGAAAAACATGTATTGCTGAACTGATCTAAATTAAGGTTTTGTTCTCTTCGTATTATTTTATTATAAATTTTATTGATTCTCTATGTAGTTTGGGTGTATTTGACACCAATGGCTAGTTTTTGAGAAAAGTTATAACTTAAAACTTACTACTTATTCTTTTTTTCTTCCAGCTACATAATATTTTTTGAAGCAAAGGTCGCAGCTACAGTTAATTTTACCAAACATAGTCTTTTTCATTTTCATTAAGGCTATGTTTGGCACCAACAATTAGCTTTTGAGTAAAAAGTACAGCTTGATGCTTGCAGCTTGTTCTTTTCTCTCTGCTACCAAACACTTTTTGAAGCAACAACTAACTTTAAACCTGTAGCTAGTTCTTTTTTCTCTCAACTACTAAACAATCTTTGAACCAACAATAGCACGTAACTACAACTAATTTTGCTAAGGAAAATTTTCATTTTGCGTATCCGGTGTTAGGTCTAATTTCATTTTGGGTACTTGTATTTTCAATATTCTCATTTTGGGTACCTGAAAAATTCAAAGTTGTCTCATTTGAATCATTTCACTGACAAGGTCAAAACTTCAGTTGAATGCTGACATGTTATTAAGAAAAAATTTATTGAAAAATCCCAAAAAATTAAAGAAAATTCCTAACAGTTACAGACAAATTTAATGTTTTTGGGATTCCTTTTTATAACTTTGGGAAATTTTTGAAAGTTTTTCAAGAATTTTTTTAATTAATGACACATCAATTATTTAACGGAAATATTAACCCCATAAGTGAAATGACAAAAAATGGGACAACTTTTAATTTTTCAGATACCCAAAATGAGAATATGAAAAAATGAGTATCCAAAATACAATCATGCCTAACATCGGGTATTTAAAATGAAAATTTTCTTTTTGCCAAACATAGGCTAATTTGACTGATTTTAATTGATTTTTGCTGATTTTTTTTTTATTTTTGCTGATTTTTTTTTTTTTTTTTATTTTTGCTTTATTGCCATTGAGTTGAACTAGATACTCCCTTAACTCCAAATTGAATAAAGCCTAGTCTTAGTCACAAAAGTTAAGTACATTACAAACATTCTTAAGTACATTACAACTCACAACTCACAACTCAGTTAGACAGTCACAAAAAACCACTAGGCATGTGGTTGAGCGGTAAGTCTCTTGGGTGATATCCAAGAGGTCTTGGGTTCGATCCCCGCCTAGTGGCCACGGGCTCTTCTTGTGAGGGGAGAGTTTAACCTGGTCTTACCCTCTGGGG